>JAFVLL020033015.1:25226-59837 GCA_021397915.2 Tor tambroides
TTCGAGTCTCAGGTCCGGCAGGGATTGTAGGTGGGAGGAGTGAATAACCAGCACTCTCTCCACCCTCAATACCACGACTGAGGTGAGACCCTTGACCCTTGACCAAGGCACCGAACCCCCAACGCCGCAGCATTGGCTGCCCACTGCTCCGGGTGCTGTGTGCATGCACTTGGATGGGTTAAATGCAGAGCACAAATTCCGAGTATGGGGCACCTTACTTGGCCACACACCACTTCCCTTTCCCTTTCCCCCTTTCTAGATGTTTCTTTCTTGATATCAAAATGATCAATCAACTCATGGCTGGAATGACGAAGCTTTCACTCCTAAAGGAATTCATCAAGAATCTACGCATTATACATGCACCAGGACACTTTACGCAGCATCAACAAAACCAATGCAAGTAACCGCTTGTTAACTATTTAGATGTGCTTCTAGGTTTCGACCCCTGTTAATTAAGATAATGTGATTCTCTGATGGTTCTTAGGTTGTGTTTAGCTGATGGGTACTCTACTTTCGTGCGCGCGAGCGCTCGCTCGCTCGCTCTCTCTCTCTCTCTCTCTCTCTCTCTCTCTCCATGCCTTCCTTGTGTGCGGGCACCTATGTTTAATGTGTGTATGTTTGTGTTTAGTTAGATGTTGCATGTTCCCCCGTAGTGTAGTTTAATAAACATCCATATGTATTCACACTTGGTTGTCTGTGTCTGCTGCTCACAGCACGAGGTCAATTTAACGTTCCGGTTTTGTTACATGCTCTGTGCGCAATGTAGTAGTAAGGAAATTATTTTTCGTGGCCAGAGAAGTCATTTTCTTTAGAGTCAATAGACGATTAAAACTGTCCGTACTGCAGATGAACAAATCATTGTATTGTAATATTAATGCTACAGGTAATTCCTGAAGATGATATTGATAATTGATAACCCATAATTGATAACAACCCGTTATGATTAATTATGTTCATCTCACTTTAAGCTAATTTGCTACAGAGATATACCATAATATTTTGGTTTCTTATGCATTAAATAAAAGATCTTATCGTCATTGGCTAACCAGCCTTCTTTCAAAGGGAATAAGAAATTAATAGATAGAAAGCAAAACAAAACCAACCAAAAGATAAATAAATAAATACATTTTAAAAACGGGGTGAGGGGGGTAATTAAATACATATGAATGAATGAATGAATGAATGATGCATTTATATAGCGCTTTATTGTGTATTGTTGTACACCCAAAGTGCTTTACAATCATGTGGCGGGGGGTCTCTCCTCAACCATCACCAGTGTGCAGCATCCACCTGGATGATGCGATGGCAGCCACAGGACAACGGCGCAAGTGCGCTCACCACACACCAGCCACAGGTGGAGAGAGAGAGATTGAGCCAATCAAGTGGATGGGGATTATTAGGAGGCCGTGATAGACAAGGGCCAGTGGCGGCAATTTAGCCAGGACCCCGGGGTTACACCCCTACTCTTTACGAGAAGTGCCATGGGATTTTTAATGACCACAGAGAGTCAGGACCTCGGTTTAATGTCTCATCCGTAGGACGGTGCTTTTTTTTGACAGTATAGTGTCCCTGTCACTATACTGGTGTTAGGACCCACACAGACCACAGGGTGAGCACCCCCTGCTGGCCTCACTAATACCTCTTCCAACAGCAACCTAGTTTTCCCAGGAGGTCTCCCATCCAGGTACTGACCAGGCTCAACCCTGCTTAGCTTCAGTAGGCAACCAGTCTTGGGCTGCATATATAGTATACATATATAGTTGAAAAGAGAAAAAAAATAACAATAATATTAATAAAAAAATAATGAATTCTATTTGGAGAGGTATAATGGAAATACTATACATATTTCACCATACATAGTCTTAAACTAACAACTATTGGTGAGGTCTCACAAAACAAAAGAAATTAGGCTATTAGAGTGAAAGAATGGTGTGCCAGTATATAACAGACAAAAGTTTATAGTGTCAAATAGTTTACATGTAAAATAATAAGATCAAGGAAGAAAAGGTCAATAATGTCTATGGCATGTCTATAGCTTCATAATATCAAATAGTTGTGATATACAGTTTAGAACAGCCATGGAGTGATGTTAGGGTCTTTTAACAGTGTTCCATTGATATAGAGTTTATCTCGATTCAGACTGACTCTTCTTAGATTTGTTGGAATAAAAGATAGGTAAGAGATTTTTCAATCTTTCAATTATTTCAGAGGGGAATTGTTCGTTAATACCGAAAGATTTCCCCAAACTCTGAATCTGTTCGTGTTGTTTTAAAGTGCTCGAACCTGGCCACGATGGGTCTGGAACCAGTAGGCTAGTTTTCCTTCCATTTTGTAGTGCGCTCACACGAGTCTTTCATTTCCCAATGCGATGTACTCTAGAAAATGTGATGTTCTTGACATCTTCTGGTATGTCAAGCTTGTTTCTAAAGAGTGTTTCCTCTGGATCTTCTTTTTCGATCTCTTATAGTCCTTGAAAGATTAGATTGTCCCACATCGAATGCATTTGTAAGTCTAAAATCGTTTCTTTCAGTTGTTTGTTTTCTTTAGACAAGTTGGTACCTTTGTTTCTTAACGTTTGAGTTGTTATCTTTAAAGTTTCAGTTTCTGTTTGATATTTGGAAATTATCTGCTTGAGCTGTGATACCTCAACATGCAGAGAGTCAAGTAGATCTAATTTGTCGAGTTTCTGAAGATGTTTCAGTATCTTCCATTAACTGTGTTCGGTGTCAGTCAAATGTGAGATGAGAGCAGCTCCTGACTGGACATACATTTCCTCTTGTTTTCTGGAGGTTTGTTTGTGAATGTAGAGTTGTTATCTCACTGTCCAGGTGAGCTGGTATACGGTATTGGTGTAGTAATGAGTGGAGTGCCCATGATGGGTAATTTCAAGAAGGAACCGAGAAACGAAGATGAGATGAGGATAGAATCTTCGGTTGGCGATCTTGTCTATGGTGTTTTTGTAGTTGAATTCAGTTTTGACTTAACTATAGTTTTGACTTAACTTTATTTGGCCTTCCGAAAGTAGATGCATTTAGGAATCATTAAGATTACTTACAACAGAACAGCAACGCATTTTATGGACGACCGTTTCGTGAACCTAGGAGAGGAGGTAATTCTGACTTTGCTATGACAATCTGGTGCTTCTGAATCAGCGACTGTATGTTTTGTTATTAGTTTAAGTATTTGCTATTGACTGTTTAAATGCGGAATTTTGCGCGTCGTGTGTGTGTGTGTGTGTGTGAGAGAGAGTCACAGCGCAGCGTCGTTTGTGTGTGTGTGCGCTCGCGTGTGTGAGAGAGGGAGAAACGGTCACGCAATCGCGGCTTGTGTGCAAACACATAGGAGCTTCATCACTGTGTCTGTCACGCAACTCTGTTCCCCTCTTGGGCTTGAACTGATGATAAAAATAAGGACATTATTTACTGTCTTTACAATAATTTTGAAAGCTGAAGCTCGCGATTATGGAAAGGGACGTTACATTTCCGACGCGGCTTGTGGTGTTCGGCCAATCACAATGCACTGTGCCAGTTGGCCAATCAGAGCAGACTGCACTTGTCGGAAGGAGGGACTTTCTAGAAAACGAAGCGTTTGAGAGAGGCAAGGCATAGAGGACCTGCAATAATGTACTGTATTTGAAAAATAATTTGTGTTTTGAACAATAAAACATGTAAACATATTCTGTTACACCAAATACACAAAATAATGATCTTTAAAAAAGCATCATATGACCCCTATTTTCAACTTAAATGGATTAGCTCATTTCCAGAATAAATATTTCCTGATAATTTATTCACCCCCATGTCATCCAAGATGTTCATGTCTTTCTTTATTCAGTTGAAAAGAAATTAAAGCTTTTGAGGAAAACATTCTAGGATTTTTCTCCATATAGTGGACTTCAATGGAGCCAACGGGTTGAAGGTCCAATTTTCAGTTTCAATGCAGCTTCAAAGGGCTCTACACAATCCCAGCCAAGGAATAAGGGTCTTATCTAGTGAAACGATCTGTCATTTTCTAAAAAAAAAGAAAAGAAAAAAAGTATATATTCTTTTAACCACAAATGCCTGTCTTGCACTAGCTCTGTGTCCACGACTTCACGCATTACATAATCACGTTGGAAAGGTCAGTTATGATGTAGCTGGAAATACCGACCCACTGTTTACAAAGCGAACATGCAAAGAAAGTTAAACGCCCTTTACAAAAAAGGTAAAACATGTATGACAATTTTGATGTTGGAGCAGAAAATGAGATGGAGTTTTTTGCCCTACCAAACCTTTTTGAACCGGAGCACACAGACAAAGAGCTAACTATGCATGATATTTCCAATGTGACGTAATGCGCATTAAAAAGTATATAATTTTTTTTTTATTTTTTTTTTTTAGAAAATGACCAATGGTGTCGCTAGATAAGACCTTTATTCCTTGGATGGGATCATGTAGAGCCTTTTTTGAAGCTGCATTGAAACTGCAATTTTGATGTTCAACCCATTGGCTCCCATTGAAACCCACTATATGGAGGAAAATCATGGAATGTTTTCCTTAAAAACCTTAATTTCTTTTCAACAGAAAAAAGAAAGATATGAACATCTTGGATGACATGGGGGTGAGTAAATAATCAGAAAAATTATATTCTGGAAGTGAACTAGTCCTTTAAAACTGAAGAAATACAAAACTGATACATCTACAAGATTGTCAAGATTGATTCTAAAACAATTTTATTATTCAGATGTAAATTTACATTATCAGTGAATTCTTCATAAACAGTTCTTCAGAGCCCCCAGGAGGAATTGAAAAACTAAAAATTGCATTTCTATCTTATCAGTTAGGGTTACTGTCATGATGAGGTCATCATTTTACCTTTGAGATGGGTGGAGAAAGAAACAAATTGTTCTGTTTGCTAATAGCTTTTTATCTTTTATTTTCCAAATCAGTTTTATATTGTAATCCACAATATTCTACTGACTCCTGTGTGCTCCATATAGCTCTGAAAATATATGTAGACAAACATTACATTGTATTTTAATTCTGAACCCTAGCTATATTAGTGTACTAATAAGTAAAACCAAAACATGCAACAAAATGTCCATGACTCGGCACCAGGAGTGACAGACACAGCAGATCAAGAGCAGTCCTCTTCCAAATTGCCAGTAATCAGCTGGATCCTTGGTGCATCTGGGGGTAGAAAAGAAAAAAGATTATGTCAGAAGACACCAGTTTTGTCTGGTATTAACAGATTAAAAACATGGAAGAAAAATACTGGGAAAATTCCTTTAACCCTCTGGTGCTCCTTACTTTGGGTGTCACACTTGTTATCTTCACGGTCAAAAGTGACCGGACACCTAAAATTGTACTTTTTTTCCCCTCCAGTAAAATCAATGTAACATATTTTTGTTCAATAATATTTTTTCTTTTTTCTTTTGTATTTTGAGATAATTTCATGGTACTAATTAATATTTATGCAATAATTATGAACAGTTTCTTCCTATTGAAAATAATACAATTTTTTTAAAAATATATATTTTTATATTACTTTTCAATTAATGCAGTAATACTTTTAATAATTTTAAATTAATTTCAATTAAGGCCTATAAATTCTCTAATTGTTTTTATAATAATACTTATTTTTATTAAGTTGTGGCTTTGGATATATGTTTAGACATTTTCAAAGACAACTTTTTGTAAAGGTTTAGATTTTTTTTTTTTTTTTTTTTTGGTTTGAAATGTTGATTTGAAGCATCAGTTTTTGAAGTATTATTACTACAGTCAACCCTGAACACAGAGAAAGCATTTTGTTACACAAAACATTACAATTCTATAAAAATGTAACAAAAATGAACAGGAATGTTTTTATCAGAGCTTAACCCTTCTGGGTCTGATATGATTTCAACCTCTTATTTCAGTTTTCTGACTCGTTTTGGCTATATGGTGATACCAAAATCATTTGAGTGTGTATAATTGTATATGTGTGTATGTGAGTGGATGTGTCTGTTTTGCACTCTTGATGTTTTAGAGTGCAACCCCTTCCTTGCTGTCCACTTTTTTACTGTATTGTAGTTGAATTATTGTTTTTATTTTACATATTTGCTTTGTTACAGTCACACCAGTTCATAGGTGTGTGTGTACAAGTGTGTGTGTACGCTTGTGTGTGTGAGTGGATGTGTTGGTTTTGCACTCTTGATGTTTTAGAGTTTCACCCCATCATTGCTGTGTACTTTTTTTCTGCATTGTGGCAGATTTGTAGATTGTGTACACAAAAATTCTCAGAATTTTTGTGTTTTTGTCATTTTCCCATTCATTTCCTATGGTCGGTCATTTTTGATCGAAGACAACAAGTGTGACTATTTTTTTACGACCACTTAGCCTGCTCGAATCATGTCCTCAGTTTTTGTGTGTGTTCACATTCCAAATGCCATAAAAGTCACCAAGTTTCATACCATTCTGATGAAGCTGTGATTTTTAAAAATTCAAAACATAAATTTGTTTTGGTCAAAAGAGCACCAGAGGGTAATGTTAGTATGTCTTAATGTTAGACATGAATACTCACTTCCTCTGAAGATCATATGGCTTGTGGATCATGAGGGGGAAGCACACACACACACACACACACACACACACACACACACACAGACAAATCAATATTAATTTGTCTGTGTGTGTGTGTGTGTGTGTGTGTGTGTGTGTGTGTGTGTGCTTCCCCCTCATGATACACAAGCCAGCTTCATACAAAATCTTCACAGTTGATCCAAAATCCTGGTTGACATACAATATTATTCAGAGTCCAAGGATCAGGCTTTTAGGTCCTCTCTGTCAATTGAGTTTACATGACAGTGTTCTCAGATTACTCATTTCAAAGTTCCGTCAGTTTTTATTAGTTTGATCTTAAAACTAGCTGACAGTATGGGTGGGCGATATGACCATATTATTTCACAATATCAGAAATTTTATTTCACAATAACAATATATCACAATATAATTATTTTTTATTTTATTTAATTAAACATAAGATCGAAGTAGCGAATCACAAACAATAGGACTAATGCAATAGATCAAAAATAAGTTAAATACATTTTGTGATTTTCTCTTTAGTATTTTGTTGTTTTAATTAAAATTATGACCAACTGCAGGTAGGCTAAATTATAACGTACTGCTGTCACTTTAAGAAGAAAATGCACAGATCCAGTATACTGACACATAACCGGGTTTCCACCTAAATGTTTATCTTGACACCGAACATTACCAAATGTGTTTAAATCAAGTGAATTTTGAGATAATTGTCTGTATTTTACCATTCAAGTGAGGCACGGCTTTCTGTGTCTATTGTTCTTCACTCATTTCATCACCGCTTCTGTCCTGCTATTTATTCTTCATTCATGCACGTTTCTTTATCAAAATGTCAATAACTTTAAGCAGTACTGTGCTATGAGGATATATATTGCGCTACAGTCACTTCATATCATCGCCACGACATGGTCATATCGCCCAGCCCTAGCTAACAGTATTAGCTCGTACTAAGCAAGCACAGTAACACACACTGGTAAGACATTGAGATATGTAATCATGATTAGCATCTCACTTCAATGCACTGTATCTTTATGTAACTATAGAACATTATATATAGTAAAAGGTACTTACCTTTTGCAGTTAGCATGTCTGTTATTCGCTGGCAGAAGTCTGTGTCCATATTCGCGTTTATTCATTGTCAATCGTCAACCCACAACCCAAACTCAAAATATGAATTTAACAGTCAGACGTAAAATAATCCATGTGAAAGCCATTACTAGTGGATCGACTGAAGCAGGACTGACTGCAGAAGCCGATCAGCGGCACATACTGCAGCAGTGTACCGGGAAAAAGGCGCGCTCAGTTGTCATTGGCCAGATTCCTGAGTGATGGTCGGATTGACCAATCACACTCAAAGCAACACTGAGAGACAGCAAATAGCATTGCAACTGAAAAAAAATAAAATAAAATTAACTTGTTTTAAGTGAAAGATTACAAATGTGTCTATTTATTTTATTTGTAGGCTGTTACATTTAATTAATTGGTGCTATTTGCTATTCACCAATCATTTGGCTATACTTGTGCAGTAATATTGACATGACAAATAAGCACCCTTTTGTATTTTAACAAATCTATGATCTTTACTTTAGAAGCACCAGTTGTGTAGCTGTGACATTTTCTGTATTTGGCCCTTTACTGTACTGCAGTGTTACACAGCCTGTTGGTTAATCCTCTGTCCACTGTAACACTTATTTAAAAAATACTGCCATAACTGCATGCAAGTTACAAAGTTTGTCTACAGACTTTTGTTTGACAGCGCAGATATAGCAAGGTATTGACTGCAGTAGGATGTTATAGCATTTGTGATATGAGACAATATAAACTGAAAATGTTAAACTTCTCATCATAGAAAGTTACAGTCTGTATTTTAGGTTATCATAAGTAAAGTCAGTGTATGGATTGGCCCTAAGCCAGACCGATATTCCATCATGTGCTTGCTGTCCAACTAATTCAACAATAATTGAGCAGTTTGATAATGCATGTATTGCTATTCATTTCAACACTGTAGTGCTTGCAGCAGAATGATGGCTTAGTCCTGTCACCTCATAGCAAATGTTTCCATAATACAAAGACATGCACATTTGACAAACAGATAGGCACTGTTTGATGTAATGAAAAGAGTTTGCAGTATTAGTGGTCAGAATTTGGATGTAAAAATTAACCTAAATATAAAACTATAATGATATTTAATTTAAAATTACAAAGAAGAACATTACATTGTTAGTATGGACATAAACCTGATGAGCTACATTATTTAATTACAGATTATTTTTGTAATTTTATGTAAATTTGCATGTGATTTAAGAAAACAGAAAAAATACTGTATAAATAATACAGGATTTTTTCTGTATATAAAAAAGTGAATTACTGTAATTTGTCATTAATGGAATAATACTTAAAATAACAGTCAAGTTGTTAATTTACAGATATTGTTTGTAATTTTACTAAGTTTTGAATATAATTTGAAATAACAGAAAACTACTGTAAAAAATAAACTAAGGTATTATATTATTTTAGTGCATATTCATGCCACGTCTTAACACATGGCAAGAATAGGTTAACATGGTTAAAAAGTCATTTATTTTGTTTATTTAATGGTTTTATTCGCATTTATAATATAATGTACATTTTAATGTAATTTCACGGTTTTATTAAAATTGTTGAGGACAAATATTTTCAAATATTTGAGTTGTGTAAAAAATATGCTAGATTTTTATAGTTTTCAGATAGCCCTTTGAGAATCTTATTCCGTTATTAACCCCAAATCAGTCTACAGTTGTCTTATTTTTATTTCAGGTAGAATTCTCATATCCTCCCATTATTCCTGGGGCGGGTCATGACAGTAACACACTCCCAGAAGAATGGAAGTATCTGCCTTTCCTGGCACTACCCGATGGAGCACACAATCATCAGGAAGGTAAAGTCTCAGTTTACACTACACTTTACTAAAAAATTGAAAGTGTTTATGAAATTCTACCTGAATACTTTTATCTTTTTATTGTATATTTCTAATTGGCCATTGCATTCATGAAATCAGCAGATATATCTGTGATTGGCTATGTTGCTCAACGCAGCAAAAACATGTTGTAAATAGAAACCAGCCCCGCCCTGCAAGTTGATGGGATTGATTACATGTTTGTGATGGTATGAAATAGGGGCAGTTTGAAACCATGTTTTTGAGACATTGCACATGGTTTGTGTTTAAGCATATTAAAAAACACCACCACAGGAGGTCTTTAAATAGACTAAATAGGTTTCTTAAGTGTTCGTTAGAGTTTTGGGTAGTATTGGGGTGTTTAGGGTTTGTGGCCTGAGAGTGTATGCAGTCACTTTTCTTAAAGCTAAATTACTGAATTTCTTAAATAGTAGACCAAGAGTGGCCGCATTAAGACTGAGGGTACTCAGTGCCAGCAGGAAGCTGTCGGTGAATTGTCATTTTACTAGGATTTTTCTATCTCAGTGATGTGGAAGCATTAAAGAATTCGATCCAACCAAACAGCTGTTTGAACAGATGGGAAACCTGCAATGCTGTTTCCTGTCAAGCTATGTGTTACTACTGGAAGCATCAATTTAGCTGCGATTTCAGAGTATCTAGACAAGAAAGGCAAGACTGCACAACCAAAGGTTCCTCTTATTATAAGCTGGTTATTTGTTCTTTTCTGTTAAATGATGGGGTTGGTCTGTACAGTATACATTGTGGTTGGACCGTTTTCAAGAGGTCTGTGTTTGTTTGTTTGTTTGTTTGTTTGTTTAAAATAAATTGAAAAATGCATGATGAACCCAATGATGCTTGACAGGGTTTAATAAAGGTAGAAACTCCACCTATGACATTGGGTGGCTTTTAAACATCAATGAGCTTTCTTAAAACCTCAGAACTAATGCTCTTATTTTATCTTTGGGTGCTGAAAAAGCTTTTGACCTTGTGGAGTGACCTTATTTTATACTTTTGACAAATTTGGCATTGGAGAAAATTTTGTTAAGTGGTTATGGATACTTTTTATGGATCCTCTTGGAATGGTTCTTACAAACGGTCATAGAACAGGCTTTCTCTCCTGACATGTCAGTGCTGGGGTGGTTGTTGGAGTGGCATACACTCCAACTGAGTATGAGATTTAATATTTCTAAATCAATTGCCCTGACTGTGAGAAACACGTTATAACAGAGTTGAATGGGTGGCTAAGTTAATTAATCTGGAACAAAAGAAAAATTAAAATGAAATTCTCAATTCCAACTCAAGAGTTGGAGATTTGTGAATTTTTAATCTTTCCAAACATTGAACTATCAGTTCTGATTTGTCATTGAATAGCTCAAAGAAGACCTTAAATCTGTTTGGCTTGATCTTGAATCGAACTGACCTTTACAAAATGTAAAGCAATGCTTTATGTGAGAGTTCCATGGGGTGTAAGAGTCAGGTGGCTGTAGGACATTATTTACAGTGGAAAAGAGAGTTCTAGTATTCCCATTACCTATCCTAATTAGATAAGTGTAAAAATCAGATTTAGCTTTAGAGAGCATCCTTTGTGAACTGTAAGACCAGATTTGGCATGCAAAATGCTCTAGCCAACAAACTTGAGTTTTAAGATGGTGTGGTCCAGGGTATAGATTTCTTTGGATGATGTGGATTAGATGACCCACAATTCCCAGAAGGAGATGTAAGGCCGGTGAACGGTCAGAAAGGCAGAAGCATAGCTGAAACAGTTCCCACACTATATATTGCAGAATCAACACAACTGGACAGTATAATAGAGAAGGATCCAGATGACAGACCATACAAACAGCTTGTTAATCTTCATTGTTTCCCAGACCCAGAGAATCAGAGTCAGTAGGTCCATCAGGCAGACAAGAGCCATTCAGCTAAAGATCTTGCTCAGATTACATATTATGACTTATGTCAGAAATGCAAGGTGTGTACAAGAGATTACACCAGTTGTTTTGTTTTGATTTTGATCAAATTGAGTCATATGGTCATTATCAATCTAGATCTTCCTAAACTAATTTCCAATAAACATGCCTGACTGCTAGGAAAAATGTTTTGATGTCTTGGATCAGAGATAAGTTACCTTCTATAAAAGGCTGGCATATAATTATAAGAGAGATTATTAATTTGCAGTTCTTAATGTTTTATTTACTCCTCAACAGATACTTTTTATCGCATTTGGATATATCTCAGTAATATTGAGGCTTCTCCTTGTGATATGTTATGTATGATAGTGTCATAAGTGTGTGTGTGTGTGTGTGTTCTTTTTGTGTATTTATTTATTTATTTGTATGTTTGATTGTTTGTTGTCTTACTTGATGCGATTAATTTTCTTTGCTTTGTCATTCAGTGTTGTGTTGTAATGTGTTAAAGTTAAAAAATATTATTGAAATGTAAGATGATGGTGTGGTATGTCCAGGCTGATCTAGGATCATAGATATGATCAAAGTTGAATTTTATCTGCATATCTGTTTTTAAATAGTACATTGTGATTTTGTTTCTTTACGGACAGACACTGTCTACTTTCATTTGCCCCCTCTGGATGGACAGCAGAAATGTGTTTATGGAGTTTCTTGCTACAGACAGATGGAGGCTAAGGTTTGTCCATGAATAATTTATTCTAATTATTGTCATGTTTTTGCTGTTTGAAAAGAAAGAAAGAAAGAAAGAAAGAAAAAGAAAGATGGAAGATAACACTTTAGATCCAGTTCTTGCTATTAACAAACAATTAACTGTGACTTTTGCCTCAATAAACTCCTAATTTGCTGCTTATTAATAGTAAGGTAGTTGTAAAATTTAGGTATTGGGTAGGATTAGGGATGTAGAATATGGTCATGCAGAATATGTGCTTTATAAGTATTAATAAACAGCCAATATGTTAATAATATGCATGCTAATAAGCAACTAGTTAATAGTGAGAATTGGTCCCTATACTAAAGTGTTACTACTTTAGATTAGGGAGCACTATTCACTATTAACCAGTTGCTTATTAGCATGCATATTGGCTGTTTATTAGTGCTTACTGTATAAAGCACATATTAATGCCTTATTCTGTAAGACCATATTCTAGATCTCTTAACCCTATCCCAAACCTAAACATAACTACTACAACAACTACCTTACTTGCTGTCAATAAGCAGCAATTTAGGAGTTTATTGAGGGAAAACTCTTAGTTAATAGTGAAAATGTGTTTCCTAGTCTAAAGTGTTACGTTAATTTTTAATTGATGTAGTGCAGGGGAGCATAAGCTAGAAGAATGTGGTCTGATGCTATCATAATGATAGCATGCGGTTATTAGTAAAAGAGATGTTTCTTAATGAATGAAGTCAGAATTAAAGAATAACGTGAAATAGTTTCCTCAATCCAATATGATCCTTTTTCTTAAAAAAATGAATAATGATAAATGAATAATAAAATGTTGTTTTATTTTTTTATAGATACTTTTTGATAGATACTGTAAAAGAATCATATTATGTCTAATCTGATATTATTGTAATGTTTTGTATTATAGGCACTGAAAGTACGAGAGGCAGATATCACAAGAGAGACGGTTCAGAAGAGTGTTTGTGTTCTCAGTCGATTGGTAAGACATGTACAGTATCTCACAAAAGTGAGTACACCCCTCACATTTCAGCAACAATTTTAGTATATCTTCTCAAGGGACAATACTACACAAATGAACCTTGGATATATTTTAGAGTAGTCATTGTGCAGCTTGTATAGAAGCACAAATTTACTGTCCTCTAAAAATAACTCAGCATATAGCCATTATTGTCCAAATAACTGGCAATAAAAATGAGTACACCCTAAGTGAACATGTCAAAACTGTGTCCAAAGTGTCAATATTTTGAAGGGGCATCATTGTTATCTAGCACTGCCTTAATCCTCCTAGGCATGGAATTCACCAGAGCTGCACAGGTTTTTGCTGACATCCTCTTCCACTCCTCCATATGTCACGGAGCTGCTGGATGTTAGACACATGGTGCTTCTCCACTTTCCGCTTGAGGATGTCCCACAGGTGCTCAACAGAGTTCAGGTCTGGAGACGTACTTGGCCACTCCATCACCTCCACCTTCACCTTCAGCTTCCTCAGCAAGGCAGTTGTCATCTTGGCGGTGTGTTTGGGGTCATCACGTTGGAAAACTGCTGTTCGGCCCAGTTTCTGAAGGGAGGGCATCATGTTCTGCTTCAGAATGTCACAGTACATGTTGGAATCCATGTTTCCCTCAATGAACCGCAGCTCCCCAGTACCAGCAGCACTCATGCAGCCCCAGACCATGATGCTACTACCACCATGCTTGACTGTAGGCAAGACACAATTTTCTTGGTACTCTTCACCAGGGCGTCACCACACATGCTGGACAACATCTGAGCCAAACAAGTTTATCTGAGTCTCATCAGACCACAAGGCATTGTTCCAGTAATTCATGCTCTTGGACAGGTTTTCTTCAGCAAACTGTTTGCAGGCTTTTTTGAGAGCCAGCTTCCTTCTGGAACGATGGCCATGCAGACCAACTTGTTGCAGTGTGCGTCGTATGGTCTGAGCACTGACAAGCTGACCTTCCGCTTCTGCAACCTCTAAAGCAATGCTGGCAGAATTCATGCATCTGTTTTTCGAAGCCAGCTTCTGCACTTGATGCGCAGCATGAGAACCTAACTTCTTTGATCAACCCTTGCAAGGCCTCTTCCGAGTGGAACCAGTCCTGGAAAACATCTGTATGACCCTGACCAATGTACTGTAACTCAGTTTCAGGGTGTTACCAAACTTCTTATAGCCTAGGCCATCTTTGTGTAGAGCAACAATTCTAATTCTCAAATCCTCAGAGAGTTTTTTGCCATGAGGTGCCATGTTGAACATCCAGTAGTCATTATGAGAGAATTGTACTCAAAGCACCAAATTTTAACTGCTCTAATACAAGATACACAAATTTGTGTGGTCCTGTCAAGCAGACAAAAACATGAACATGATGAATAGGACATGTGGCTTTGCATGGTTAAACGACATATAGCTGTTATCACTTAGGGTGTACTCACTTTTGTTGCCAGCTTTTTTGACAATAATGGCTGTATGTTGAGTTATTTTCAGAGGACAGTAAATCTTCACTGCTATACAAGTTGCACATTGACTACTCTAAAATATATCCAAGTTTCATTTCTATAGTATTGTCCCTTGAGAAGATATACTAAAATAGTTGACGAAATGTGAGGGGCGTACTCACTTTTGTGAGATACTGTACATGGTAGAGAAACCTTTATTTACATAAAAATGCCTGCTTGGTTCTGCAGATTATTAATGTAATGTATCATTGTTTCAGCCGCTGTTTGGTCTGATACAGGCTAAACTTCAGCTCATAACTCATGCTTACTTTGAAGAAAAAGATTTCTCTCAGATCTCCATCCTGAAGGCAAGATCTTTCACACATATTTCATTGAATTAATACAGCTAGTAAAAATGTTTTACACCTTATGGGATGCATAATAATTTTGTCAGTTTTGTTTAAAGATGTAGAACTCCAGTCATATCAGTGTTTAAAAAAATTAAATGGTCTAAAACAAAGAAACCCTTGGAAAACAGTAAATAATAAATTATTAACACACTGAAACTAACAGACTATGGATGTGTGAAAAGGGTCTTTTATCGGCCCACTTTCAGTTCCAGAACAAAGTAATCATGGTTGTCAAGTATATCTTTGAACAGAGTATTTTTATAGTAACTGCAAATGTTTGCTTTTGTATAATGCCGCATCAACACAGATGTCTGTAAAAAAAAAAATAATAAAAAAAAAAAGCCGGCTGTCATATCAGCCAGAAGCAGAGTATCACTTCTTTCATGTGTTTTTGTTTTTGGTTCTCTGAAGGAGCTCTATGATCATATGAACAGATCTTTAAGCTGTACAGCACTGGAGGGATCGCAGATTTATCTGGGTAATTCAAAAAACGCTTTTCACTATACTATAATAGTGTATACTATAATTTAGTAATTCAAGAATCTGCTTTTCACTAATATAATTCATGATTTAACCTTTAAATGACAGTAATTGGATGAGGAGAGTGTAATGTCCAAATTTACTTTCCAAATACACATTTGTGGTCTTATTGTGTGTGACTTACTGTATTAATGCATCCTACACATCTCAAACAAAAAGCCTCCGTAAAAATGAGTGTATGAAATGCCTGTTTTGCAGCATTATGTATGAAACCCGTTTTTCAGCATCCAATAAAAACCTATAGATAAAATAAAGTCCATCCTTCATTTTTTTTTTTTTTTTTAGAATATAATATTTTATTTTGTACATAAATATTCCACATTATGGAAGTCAGATTGGTTTCATGTTGTCTTTAAATGATTTTTAGGAGTATTTGGATAACTACTCAAACACCAGTTATGAAATTGTGCAGCCAATGTTATTTATGGTGTTTTTATTAAACAACTCTGGGGTGTGATATAGTCAAATTATGATTTGAAAGAAATGTTGGTGTAGTATACTTAACCCTGTCAATTCCTATGTTCTGACTTTTTTTTTTAACTAAAGGTCTGTCTGCCAGAGATTTGATTCTGCACTTTAAACACAAGGTAAGGGACGAGACTGTCTTTTTTTTAAAAATTCTGCTTCATCCTTCTGCATAATATATATTTGTTTTGATCTTTATTATGGAACTTGCAAGTCTGCTTTTGTTCTAAATACTTGTGTTGTTTCTCTTTATTTGCTGTAGGTTCTGATTCTCTTTAAACTGATTCTGCTTGAAAAGAAGGTCATTATTACCATCTCAAAACACACTTTGTAGTAAAGTGGGTTCTCATGGATGAGTCTAGACATAATTACACAAATATTTGTTATCTCCCTGTAGATCCTATTTTATGTGAATCCAGTGAAGAAATTGGTTGAAACTCTGATGACCGTCCTGTCATTGTTTCCAGGTAAAAAGGTTGTGATCTGGTGCCAGATTTGTATTGGTGGGTGTGTTAGTCTAACTAAAAAACTGAAGCACTGACCTGACTTAAGAAATAACACATTAACTTGACAGTAACAAGAAACTTGAAATGTTAAATTATCTAATAAAAACAAATTGTTTGATGATAATCAAATTTTGAGTTTTATTTTGACCATTGTTGCTTACACTAAAAGTTTTTTTGGGGGGTAAGATTGTGATTGTTTGCTATGTTAATCATAAACTTTGAATCAAACTGCGTTGACAGAGAATAGTGAGTTCGGTGGGCCTGCTTAACCTGATCTAAACTGGGTAGGATTTGATTGGTTTTGTCAACCCTAAAACTACTGTGAAACCCAGAGCTTGTTCATCCTCATTAATGTATTGACAATTTTATGCAGTTGAAAAAGTTGAAAAAAATCACACATTCCAGTTTGGTAGAAACCACCAGAAACTCCAGTTCAATTGGTGGTACAGATCAACAAACAGATTTATTTCAGTTCAAAGTACCATAGACACCTTGTAAATGTGTCAGACTAATTGCATATGTTTAACACTGTTAATATTTTTCCATCATTCAGCATAACTATTTCATTTTGTAATGTGTGATTTGTAAAGACTGAAATATCCAGATCAATAATAGTGTAGGCAAGTCTGTTTTCCCCAGTGCTTATTGTTCTTTTGCCAGTGCCAGCAACAAACTAGATTGTGCTGCAGCAGCTAACAGAAAGTCACCCAAAACTCATCCTGTATTGTTCTGTCAGTCTTGTTAATCAAGCTTCTGACTGGTCTATTCCCAAAAGTAACTTTTATTTTGTAAAAGATGGCAGAGCTCCAGCCCATCAAGGCATTGCATTTCTATATAATAATAATAAAAAAAATCTGCTGCTAAATAAATAAAGTTAAAACTATCTCATTCCTAATTTGCCAGTTCTTGAAGTGGAGCAAATTTTATGGTGACAAAATGTCTGGCTAGGTGAGACTAGTTAATTGAGAAGGATTTTTTTTAGAGAATATTATTCTCAAGTTTTGTAAAGTATTATTTATTTTTTTAGGTATAATAGAGCATGGACTGGCAGATTCCTCTCACTATCAGCCCCGGAGGAGCATCTCAGAGGACTTCAGTTCACCAGAAATCATATCTGCAGATGAAGAGTCACTCTCTATGTCTGCTACAGATATTACTAACATATCAAAAGAGCTTGAGGGCAGGTATGATGTCAGTGACCAGCCGGATCAGTTGAAGCCTTGTAACACTACTCTTGATACACCCTACCTTCAGCCTCAAGCAGGAAGCTTGCTGGACTCAGAGTATGAATGGGAGACGCTGGAGCCTCATGTGATGGACGAGATGGAAGGGAAAGTAGACATAGCTCATTCAAATATGTTAGACACAGATTCAGGGCTGCCAATAACAGTACAGCCACAGTCGGCCACAGGACAGGGAACGTTGACCTCGGGCCTGGTATCTGGGTTGCAAGAGGACCAGTATGGACTACCACTTGCTGTCTTTACAAAGGTGTGTACACAAAACACAATCCACATCCACCATACTCTTGGGTGGCCAATGTATTCGATTTCTCACATATACAACATACATAAAATACAGAAAATAAGTAAGCTTGACCACTAAGGTAGTAGTGTAGCACAGTTCCTCAGCAGCAATATTTGTATTTTTACCTTCAAAGAATCTTAACCCAAAGTTCTGTCTGTGGGACACAGCTTACTTTTACTTAAATCTAATTAGCATACAAGATATCACAAGGACCCCCTTGAGTACAGACTAGAAACTAAAATACATATAATCTTTCACAACAAAGAAGCAATATAAAATATAGCCACAATTTTGCAAAAAAAAAAAAATTTGCAGAAAAATTGACAATTAAGAAAATGGCATTTGATATTTATATATATATATATATATATATAAGTGCTGTCAAACGATTAATCGCGATTAATCGCATCCAAAATAAAAGTTTTTGTTTACATAATATATGTATGTGTACTGTGTATATTTATTTTGTATATATAAATACAAACACATGTATGTATTTTGAAAATATTTACATGTATATACATTTATATATTTATATTCTTATATTTTATGTTATATATAAGTATATTTAATATATAAACATAACATATTTTTCTTAAATATATACATGCATGTGTTTGTATTTATATATACATAATTAATATACACAGTATACACGCAAATATTATGTAAACAAAAACTTTTATTTTGAATGCGATTAATCGCGATTAATTGTTTGACAGCACTAATATATATATATATATATATGTATATGTATATATATATATATATATATATATGTATATGTGTATGTGCGTGTGAGTGTATATGTATATGTATATGTATATGTATGTGTATGTGTATGTGTATGTATGTATGACATCAAACTGCCAGTTACAATTTGTCAAGGTTTCAGAAATATAATTCTAGGCCATTAGGTTATAAAATATGCTAACTGTCTATCTGAGAAATAGACAATTCTCTGTAAATTTTAGAACAATGGGGAAAATGACTGTAGAGATTTTGGCCACATGGCTGTGCAGAATCAATTCTTGCATATGTGTCAAGTTCTATAAAAACTGGGTATTTCATTCAAGAGTTAAATGCTACATTAAAATATAAACCGGTAAACATATTGTATTGGTAAAACTATTTGTTTCTAAGTCCCCATAGCATATTTTACGGGGACACTGATATATATATATATATATATATATATATATATATATATATATATATATATATATAAAGACAGGAAGGTATTGCATAAGTGTACCATTCCAACACTGCCAGAAATACATTTTGGTCAACAACTGTTTTGCTGGTATCAGCACCCCCTTCTGGCTTTGAATTGCAGCATTTACACATTTTCCCCATAGCCTGTAGGAGGAGCACATACTAAGAAAACAGCTAAATAATAACATTTTATTATGGTTCTTGCAGGAATCCTACTCATAGCACTAATGAAACAGTAACAGAATTCAGATACTTTTTTATATATTGTGATAACGCAGTACTTTCCATTACTCTGCATAATTTAGATCAGTAAATAAACCTAATACATTTTTTAATGTATCTGGTTGCCGTGACAACTTAACAGCTTGCTTCTGCACATCAGAAATGGTAATGTACCTGATCACTTAAGGCCGGAGTGTCCAGTACTGCTCCTGGAGGGCCAGTGTCCTGCAGTGTTTAGCTTCATCAAGCTCCAACACATCTGCCTGGAAGTTTCTAGTCAGTCTGAAGACCTTTATTAGTTGTTTAAGGTCTGTTTATTTAGGGTTGCAGGTAAACTCTGCAGGACAGTGGCCATCCAGAAGCAGGTTTGGACACCCCTGGCATAAGGCATGTGTATATACAATTCAAAATTGAATTCACTTCAATTGCATGTAGGTCTTCTAAATTATTTATTCTCTGAGCAAAGCAACAGAAAAATTGAACATGCAATTTAATCTCACAGCAAATTAGGTAACTGCAATCTACTTACATAATTAAACAATAGAACAAAGGTTAAGACATGACCCTGACAAAAACATTAATTTGCCGGTATCATAGTTAGCATTTATTCAGTCTGCTTCTTTATTGATTGGACAGTCCAAAATGATGTGATAATACTATTAAAACAAATAGGGTTGCAAAGGGGCATAATTCTTTCCAGTAAAATTCCAGAATTTTTTTTTGGAAAGTTTCAGAAAATTTTGGAACCTTTCTAGAAATTTACGAAAAATGTTCCACCTCTTTGCAATCCTAAATACAAATACATTGATTTAAACTATTGGTGCAAATGTAATAAGAACAATAATCACAGTTTATTAGTTACACAGCAAATTAGTCAATCATAAAAATGCAATTCAATAAACCAACAACACAAGAAAAACCCCTCATGACATCAGAATGTAAGGTGACACATAGAATAGCAAAGTTAACTGAAAAGATGTCAACAAGATGTGTTTCACTCTAGAATGTAGTTTGAGCTTCTACCAGACAGGACTAACTGTTAACCAACCAAACTCTAACCACTGGATTAATCATGCCAGTGTGATTTGTACACCCTTTTGACTGCATTGCCCTTTGTCCTGTTTCCAGGGTTACCTGTGCATGCCATACATGGCACTCCAACAGCACCACCTACTGTCAGACATAAGTGTTCGAGGTTTTGTTGCTGGAGCAACCAACATCCTCTTCCGTCAGCAGCGCCACCTGAGTGATGCCATTGTGGATGTGAGTACATGTGCACTCAAATATTATAGAGGCTGACATATGGGATATTATTGGATGAATCTCACGAAGCCTGTCAAGAATGTGTGCAGCTCATATTTCACCATATTTCACCATATTATTATTATTATTATTCTCATTATTGTAATACAGTCATGAAAATTATCCTGTCTGGAAGCGTAGATCTTTACCCCCAAATGATAATAAATGATGTAAAATAATTTGAAATAATATACATGGCCAAGTGGACAGTTTTTAATTAATGGGTTTGGATATTTTAGCTATAGCCAGAGCAAGTGCATAAGATCATCTCTGACGACAAATATTTTCAGAAGAACGTAGAGTATGACTTAATTCGACATCCAGTGGTCGTCTTTCAGTCTTTTAAAGTTATATGGTAGTTCTTTGTGAGAAACAGGGAGAAATTGAAGTTGTAGAAATCATGTCAAATTGGATCATACTGTCTTAATTCCATTCTGTCACAGAGGGAGTTTTGGTTCCTTGCCGCTGTCGCCTCTGGCTTGCTCAGTTGGGGACACTTAATTTCTAGCGGTCATTTATGGTCAATTTGATTTCACAGATACTATTTAAACTAAACTGAGCTAGACAATGAAATCTCTGAATTCAATAATGAAATGCCCTTAACTGAAAATTGAGTGTTTACTCTTATTATTATACATTACTGACACTCTATCCTCCAATTTGATACTGTTAAGTGCTTTGATACAATCTGTATTGTTAAAAGCGCTATATAAATAAAGATGACTTGACTTGACTTGATGACCAGTCATTGATGTCCTTGAATCATTGTCAGAGTTGTATGACAGCCAGTTGCTATTTGTGGCTGATTTCCTTATGGTTTTGAGGTGAAATATGAGGCTGATATGTTTTGTAGGGAGAGATGATGAGTTTTTAACCCATTAGGCTGTTAAACCAAATATCTTCTTCGCAGATGTTCTACAGCTGTTCAGCTGTAATTGTTTTAAATTTGCCTGTGTGCAGGTGGATGAAGCTCGTATTCAGATCCATGACCCAGAGTTGCGCAAAATGCTGTATTTAAGCACAGCTGATCTACGATTTGCTGATTATCTGGTAAAGCATGTCACTGAAAACAAAGAGGATGTGTTTCTGGATGGGACGGGCTGGGAGGGCGGAGACGAGTGGATACGGGCACAGTTTGGCCTATATGTCCACTCACTGTTATCTTCTGCTCTACAACAAGGTGCATTACAACACACATACAGTACACATATTTAACTAATATTAATTTGCATAAAATGTATTAGAATACCTGTATTTATTGTGAATGAACATGAATTAACAATGAACAATGGTAATTAAAGTGATGAATTAAGGGTGCATACGGTGAAATGTTTTTATTTTTTTATTTTGTTTTGATACAGTGACCAACAGTCACAGACATACACAATTGCACTTATACATAGTCTCCAATTTACCTAACTTGCATGTCTTTACATTATGGAGGAAACCAGAGTATCCATAGAAAACCCTCACCAACACAGGAGATGCAAACTGCATAAAGTAGTAATGACCTCCTGGCTCAGCCGGCACTCAAACTGTGGACCTTCTTGCTGTGAGCCGAGAGTGTTACCCACTGAGCCACATTTATTTAAAGTATCTATAACAGTTATCTTTGCCTTAGAGTATCACTATTTTACCACAGTCAGAAATTCATTGCTCGTTTTTTCTTTAATAAGGTGAAGTTACCAACTGAACACACCACACTCCAGGTTCATATATGCCAAGTCACTTTAATTTTTATAGCACTGCTATAGAGATTGGTAGAGGAATGTAACAGAATCAATGACGCAAACTTTTAGCAAATCCAAAATCCTGCTTTAATGAGCTGTAGCAAGACAGAATTGTCATTATTCAGCACCAGTCAGTTCAGTGTTGGTTCAGTTGTGTTCAATAAATGTGTAAAATTCATTTATAATGAAACAAGTTCAGTTCAGCAAAAAGCAGCTCTACATAAGACAATAGTGTCATTATTCAGCTGAGTTCAGTTCAGTTTAATTTCATATATGTGTCATGTTGTGTCATTAACATGAAGTTTTATTTTATATTTCTGTTTGTGTTTGTGTTTTTTTTTTGTTTTTTTTTAAATCAGATCATGAGCGTCTGTTGGCAGATTATGGAGCTGCGTTCACATCCGCCTGGAAAATTACACACAACTACAGAGTGTGGATCAGCAACAAGCATCCAGCCATGGCCAATATCACACCAGGGTACGACAACTGAGACAAACACATTTGAGACAAATCAGTTTGAATTACTAACATTCTGCGTACAGTATACTGCTTACAGTTTTTTTTTGTTTTGTTTTGTTTTGTTTTGTTTATAGTATGCCAAAATTATGTCAACCCTATTTTAAAAAGCAGCGAGCTCATTTAGAAAAATATTTGAGGCTGGGGATAGTTATACCACATTTTGATTTAACATTTGTAAATCAGTGTTTTTTCTGCTTTTTATCTCAAACTTTAATATTAATATTCCCATATTTGTTTACTAATTTTAAAATCTACAACTTGTTCCTAAACTGAAAGTTCCTTTCAAGGATGAAGAATGCTGTTGTTGCAAGCTACCCCACTACTGCAAGTTTGTACCAGTAGGTTGGGTGGGTTGTAACCTTAGAAAACATGGGGATCAGTTTAAATTTTGTATATGCATTATTTTATTTTTATTTTTTTTATATAAATTACCTTGTTTAATGTTATTTTTATACAAATCCCCTTCACAAATAAAATTTTAAACCAGGTAATTTGCTCCCGTTAAAAATAATAATATAATAATATATATATATATATACAGTGCACAGCATAAATGAGTACACCCCCTCTGAACAAATATAAAAGATGTATTTTCTTAATGATCACTAATATAATTCATGGAAAGATGGCAAAATTTAAATGTATTAAACATATACTTAATAAAAACAACAAAATATATGCCAATATTTTCTGTAAAATGAGTAAATTAGCCAATTTTGTTTAAATGAAGGATTGCAGAAATGAGTACTCCCTAGATTTAATTCAGCAAATGTATAATATTCTAGTACTTAGTATGTCCTCCAGAACTTTAAGTATACTGCTCTGACCCGTTCTTGGCACTGAGTGTACAAGTTCATGACAAATTTTCACATCTGTCCTGTTTAACTCCTGGAGGACGACCTCCTTAAATGCTCTGGTCTTTAATGGGGAGTTTTGCTCAGCTCATCGCATGAATCCCCTCTACAGCTGCTCAAGAGCATTAAGATTGAGTGAAATACATGTCCACTGAAGGATTTTCACTTTAGGAGAATGAATATCTTCATTGTCATGTTGAAAAAAAAAAGCCCAATAATACTGGGAATGAGTGGAGGGTAGCATCTTCTGTTTCAAATTTTTGTATTACATCACACAGTGGTGTGTGAATTTATGACAGCATTGATAAAGCACAATTCCCTCACACCTTCAGCACTCATTCAACCCTATATAAGAGATTTACTACCACTGAACGTCACTGTGGGTACCAAGCACTTCTCACTGTACTCCTCCTCTAGCAACAACAGAACATTTTGGATGCTTTTGGATCCGAAATGATTGACTTGGTCTCTTAAGACCAGAGTATGGATTGTCAGAAGACTCTATTTTGTAAATATGGGTCTTGGAAGAGGTTAAATGAGTTTATTTTTCTTTGGCTACAGTAGGTAATTCTAGTGGTGACAACAACCATGCATGTCACTTCTGCAGGCTGTGTCATACTCTGTGAGATAAAATGTCACTCTTTTCATAACTTTTGCCGGCTCTGAGACACTTGCATGTTATTTCTCCTGCTCATTTTCTAGCAAAAATTCATCACTAAATGAAAACAAAGTGAAGACCTGAATATTTAAGGAGCCTTGTCACAAGTCCATTGTTTTTGAATGTTGGTGCTACTTCTGCTATATTTTCACACTTAAAACAATAATTTGGCATTCCTCTTGTACCATTGTCCTCTTTTATGCTAAGAAATAAGTCACCTGGCAGTTCTCTCCCAAATGGTTCCACTGCTGCCAGCATTAAGTCTGAGTATGATTCAGTGGGCTATATAACACTTTTAATTGTCAGGAAATTACTTGTCTTTAAAAGTTTTGGTTCAATATACTTACCTGTTGATCAAAAATAGCCTTAAACCTATACACTTTTTTTTTTTTTTTTTAGTAACTTTCAGGAGGGTGTACTCATTTTTGCAACACAACATTTTATCACTTTGATAAGAAAATCTTATTTTGCTGAATAATTTTGACATTCTTCTTTGGTAATTGATCAAGCAGGCTTGTTGGAACATTATATCTCCAAAGAACCCTAACATGTCATCTAAGTAGTAATTAAGTAAAGAGTAGTAAAGAGTAATTGCTGAATTTGTTAAGTTTTAGATGGGGTGTACTCATTTATGCTGTGCACTATATATATATATATATATATATATATATATATATATATATATATATATATATATATATGTATGTATATGTATATACACACACATATTTTTACACAGTTTTAAAACTTGTTTGTTTGTAGCTAATTTACATATTTAAATAGGTCAGACTGTGTTACAACAGTCTTTGGTCTCCCTTATTCAACACACAGAAGATGCACATCACTAAATGATCATCTCATAACACTTGGTCACAAATCATGAAGAACATTTAAAGAACTGTAATGTGAACTACCTTCAGAAGACCTTGTGTGGGCATGAATGTACACTGATAAAAATGATTTTTTGGTTAAGTAAATACTACTGAAAAACAATTAAAAATTTAGTTCAGGCAAGAATTAAAAAAAAGAGTAAATTCAATATTAGTACTCAATTTAAGCTTGTAGAATTTAAAGTTTGAACTTATAGGTATATTTTACTTGGAATTGTTTGTTATTTTTACAACGATTGTTTAAGTAAATATCAACGTCATGATGTTCCCATCATGCACTTGGGCATGAATAATTAATAAGGTAATTTTTTTTGCTGTTTTCAAGATGTATTTACACTGTTTTATGGTTGCTTTTGTTGTTAGGTTAAGTAATATGCTGTTTTGTGACATCTGGAGTTCATTTTTTTACTCAAAATGACCCATTCATACTCAAACACTATTTACTGACTGTCACCGTCATTGTGTATGGTGTACCAAGTATTGAGGTCTCTGTGTTCATTTGGGTAGCAATTCTATTGAGTAGACATATTATCTTAAACGGATAACAAGATGTCTACTTGCTTACTTACATGTTTCTGAGTGAATCACATGCTTTAATAGCATGGTTGTTATCCAGTGCTACATCCATTGAGTAAATTTTAGAAGCCATAACAGAGTAAAATGAACTTAAATATTGCAGATTCAACTTAAAATAATTAAGTAAAATGTACTCTTCAAACTCTAACTGGCCATATTAAATTTACTTATTTCCTTTGCTAATTTTACCTAACTTAGTTAAGTAGACTTTACTTAATTAAATACTTGCATTTTACTTAAAATTGATGTGTGCAAAAACTTGCCAAATAAAAATTAAGTAAATTTACTTATTGTTTTTTTCAGTGTACCATGTAAACACAGTTACAAACTTACTCATTTATAGAGTAAAATGTGTTCAGTAACTACATGTTCATTTGCAACTCCTTCACCAACTATCATAATTTCTGATAACACAAATCATCTTTTATGTATCATTAGAATGTGTTGTTCATTTGGCTGTTACTTTGCAAATTATGTTGAGGTTTTCAACTGCCCCCAGTTCTGCTTTTTTTATATATATATATACACTTTTGAAGGCAGGCGAAGCATATTTCTTAAAAATAAATAAATAAAATAATAAAAATTAAGAATGATTTTCAACAAATGTTAAAGTACCTTTTTTAACAAATGACCATAACTCAGGAAATTTGAACTTTGGCCTTATATCATTGACTGGTTCTTGTGTTCTTAGCCATCCATTCCAGGGTCAGTACAGTGTGGCCGATGTGAAGATCCGCTTGTCACAGTAAGTGTTACACACTCATTATGCTTTTGTTTACATACTCTATGATTGGGTCATTTTAATGTCCAAATGTTCTGTCTATAGAACTTTAGTTTAATTGGTAATATTTATTCAAGAAAAAATGACACAGCATCTTGAATGATGCAAGAATGATGTTGTGTAGATGTCAAGTGCAAGTCAAGTGGCTTTTATTTAGTGCTTTATTACATTAGAGATTGTTTCAAAGCAACTTCACACTATTAAACAGGAAAGTAACAGAAATAGTGATACCAACTTCAAATATAAGACAAATCCAAATTGTAAAGCAGTTCTAAAAAGACAATAGTGTCATTATTCAGCTCCTATCAGTTAAATAACTGTATAAAGTTTAATTATAAATCAATTATAAAACAAGATTCAATTTAGCAATAAGCAGTTCAACTGAAGACAGTAATTTCTTTATTCAGCTCGAGTTTTGTTCTCATCTGATAGTGTTGGTTCCATCAAATTGAAAATATTCATGGATATTTAGTGTCTTTTAATTCCCAAGCAAGCCAAAAGGCAACAGTGTCAAGGAACCCAAAGTCCATCAGCTGACAGAAATGGAGAAACAAGCCTTGGGAGTAAACCAGGCTCAGCTCAGACCAATTATCCTCTGGCCAAATGAGCGAACCCGGTGTGATTTTTGGGGCTGAAATCACACGTAAGATTGTGGATTGATGTTATTTAATAATATTTTATTATATACTGTAAGTAAGTGTAAATGCCTTTCTTCTTACGAAGTAACAAGTACATTCGGTGTTATGGGAAGTGTTCCTGGTCCTACATAATGTAGCTTAACTATACCGCCCGTAGTCGATTTTGATATTCTAGGTATTATCAACTGGCCAGAGTTCTGAGACCACAGTGAACGTAAAGAATTATAATGCAATAGGAGCTCGCTCAAGTACTGAGGCACTAAACCTTTATATTTAATCAAGATCTTAACATTTATAGAGTGTTTAATAGGCAGCTAATGCAGTGTTGACAGAACCAGGCTAATATGGTTATCATAAAAACTCTGCTGTATTTTAGTCCAGCTGGAGTTAGTGTAATAAACATGTAGGGCAGCCACCCTGTAATGCATTACAATAATCTAGTGTTAAACAGTATTTTAGGTTATCACGTGGTGTTTTTTGTTCCAATAGCTAAAACTTGTTTTTGTTTTTTGTTTTTCTGAATTTAGTAGTATGAAGATGCTAGTCATCCAATTTTATTCCAATCTGAAATATAAAGCTGAGTATCATCAGCATAACAGTGAAAACTAACTAACGTGTTTCTTAAAGATATCTCCCAAGGATGGTTCACTAGTGAATGTGCAATATTGATAAAATCTCTTCACCCCACTTGAACAGTTTTGTGTTTTGTTATTTTAAATCATTTTATAAAAGTGGACATAATTTTGTTTTTCACCACTGATAAGCAGACAAAGACTATTTATCTCTACGGAGTATCTAAAATAATTAAAAATAAATCCAAAATACATTTAATAAGCACTGATTTCCTAAATATTAGACATCTAAATCATAAAAAAATGTTTTTAGAAGTCACGTATTAAATAGGGATTAGTAAAATACACTGAAATCCTGACACTTTTGACTTATTTGTGACCAGATCTCAAAATGTATCAGGTTAAAATGCTAAAATGTGTAGAAGTACTTTCTTGGGCCCGTTCAAATTAAATGCATGTTGCATGCCCACAGTATTTTCTATGTAAACAAAAAATCTTGCTAATCTTGTTTGAAGTGGGCCAGATTGCACCAGTATGGGGATGTTCTGTTAACAGTATTAAAAATTCTTCTTCTGAGTGGATTTGTGACAATGACAATGTTAACTCTTTGTACTAAGGCCCAACTTTTGAAAACAACAAATCCAAAAGATAATCCAATGGCAAGTTTTAAGTATAAGCTAGATGAAAAGCTAGAGCAGTGTAGTGCAGTTGCTTGTGTGTGTGTGTGCGTAGTTCAGACCAGTCAACCAGTGTTCAGCAGTTGTATAGTTCTAGCTAGAAGCTATTTTTCATTCTTGTATTACATGAATTAAATGTCATGTATAGCCTACCAGAGTTCAAAGAGGTAGTGTGCAGGGTAGGTAGGGTCTCTGATAATTTTGGAGGCTCTGTCCCGACATCTGAGCAGGTAAATATCGACTGCTGGAAACTATGTAAGGATGATGTTTTGGGCCGTTTTGATAACACACTGCGGAGCCCTCTGTTCTCATGCAGCTGGCGTTCCAGTATGTAATGCAGTATGGCAGTACACTTTATAATGCACATCGATAAAATTTCACAAGAAGTTCCTTGGGCAATCTTGCTTTCTTCAGTGCTATCAAGAAGTATAGCTGCTGTTGTGCTTTTCCATTGACAGTGGAGGTGTGTGTAACCCCAGAAAAGTGTTTTGTAATGTTCAACGCCAAGAATTTAAAACTGGGCACTCTCTCCACAGCCTCGCCGTTTATGAGCACAGCACTCGGGTCAGTCCTCCTTATCTTCCTAATATCCACCACTATCTCCTTTGTCTTCCTGGTGTTAAGGATGAGATTATAGGTGGAACACCAGGCTGTCAGATTTTGCACCTTGTCACGGTTAAGAAGTCCAGAGTCCACATGCAGATGACTGCACTTTTTCCCAGGCTGTGGAGTTTGGATTGCAGGACTTTGGGGATGACTCTATTAAAGGCAAGCTGAAATCAACAAACAGTATTCTGACATACATGTTTGACTTATCACGGTCTGACTTGTGATGCAGCCTGGAATTAAACCACACCGTGTTGGTTCGTCTCGCCAGAGAAATGGCCCCCAACTGAGCCTGGTTTCTCCCAAGGTTTTTTTCTCCATTTCTGTCACCGATGAAGTTTGAGTTCCTTGCCATTGTCACCTTTTGGCTTGCTTAGTTGGGGACACTTAGTATTAGGTTGGCTTGGCTGAGAGGTTTGCGATTGTAGCTCCGTGTAGCTTCGCTTTTTTATTGAATCTCTACCTTACTTTCACTCTCTGTTGTTTAAAGTGATAATATATAACTTAATTCCCACCATATTTCTGGTGTTATCTTTCAAACTAATCTAACTAATTTGATCGTTCGCTTTTAAAACCGCGAGTGCAGCGCGTTAGCATTCGTTAGCCGGTTAGCTTGTCACTCGCGGTTCCATTCGCGTTTCTATTCGCGCCTATTATTGTTTTCTTTTTTCTCGCTCCGTTTTCATTTCTCTCTCGCTCCGTTTTTCACGAGTTCATCAAACAACAGTGGTAAGTGGTAAGTTTAGTTGGTATCATTCATCAATCACGGTGAGTAATGGCTTCTTCTCCTGCTATTGTTGTTTGCACTGCTTGCTACATGTACAGTTTATCTGTCTCTGTCGGCGACGAGGGATTCACATGTGATAAATGCAGGGAAATAGTTAGGCTGACAGAGAAGATCTTAGAACTAGAGACACGCATCCAAACTTTAGTTGAGGATAGTAAGAATGTGAGGGCTGTAGATACTGCCTTGGATGCGACTAGCTCAGGGACTCCTGTACATTGTTCGGTTCCGGTAGAGCCCGTGCAGCAGGGCAACTGGGTGACTGTGAGGCGGCCTAGTCGCGGGTCAAAACACCGCTCTTCCATTCCGATCAAAACATCAAACAGGTTCTCCCCACTCAGTGATGCACCCACTGAGAAACCTGATGAAAGTGCTCTAGTTATTGGCGATTCTATTGTACGGAACGTGAAAATAGAGACACCAGCCACCATAGTCCAATGTTTACCGGGAGCCAGAGCGCCTGACATCTTGGCAAATTTAAAAGTGCTGGCTAATGCTAAACGTAAATTCAGTAAGATTGTTATCCACGTCGGCGCTAATGATGTTCGACTTCGCCAGTCGGAGATCACTAAAAATAATGTTAAAAAGGTGTGTGAACTTGCAAGTACGATGTCAGACACTGTAGTATGCTCTGGTCCGCTCCCTGTTTACTGTGGTGATGAGATACATAGCAGACTGTCATCACTCAATGGCTGGATGTCTAAGTGGTGCCCGCAGAATAACATAGGTTTCATAGACAATTGGAAGAATTTTTGGGGCAGACCTGACCTGTTGAAAAGAGATGGTCTTCATCCCTCCTGGGGTGGTGCCGCTCTTCTCTCTAGAAATATGGCACATAGTCTTAGAGTTCGTACTTGACTAACTGGGGCCCAGGTCAGGAAGCAGACAGACTGGCTAAACCGACCATCAGAATTCAGTTAATTCTCAGCACACAGAGACTCTTTCACCTATATATCACACTATAGAGACTGTGTCTGTTCCCCGAACTAGAAAATACAGAAAACATCCAAACCAAAGTAAGAGTAACAATTTAATTGATGTTCAACAAATAAAAAACAGATATAATACAGATAAACAAATGATAAAGCTTGGCTTATTGAATATTAGATCCCTTTCTACAAAAGCACTTTTTGTAAATGATATGATCACTGACCATAAACTAGATGTGCTTTGTTTGACAGAAACCTGGCTAAAACCAGATGACTACATTACTTTAAATGAATCTACCCCCCAAGATTACAGTTACAAACATGAACCACATCCAAAAGGTAAAGGGGGAGGTGTTGCTACAATTTATAGCAATATTTTCAGTATTTCTCAGAGGTCGGGTTTCAAGTATAATTCGTTTGAAATAATGGTGCTTCATATAACATTATCCAAAGAAACAAGTGTTAATGATAAATCCCCTGTGATGTTTGAACTGGCTACTGCATACAGGCCACCAGGGCACCATACAGGCTTTTTTAAAGAATTAGCTGATTTACTATTTGAGGTAGTGCTGGCTGCAGATAAAGTCCTATCTGCTGGTGATTTTAATATCCTTGTTGATAATGAAAGAGATTCGTTGGGATCAGCATTTATAGACATTCTAAACTCCACTGGTGTTAAACAACACGTTTCAGGACCTACTCATTGTCGACATCATACTCTAGATTTAATACTGTCATATGGAATTGATGTCAGTGGCGTTGAAATATTGCAGCAGAGCGATGATATCTCAGATCATTATCTAGTTTTGTGTATATTCCATATAGCTAAAGCTGTAAAGCCAACTCCTTGTTACAAATATGGTAGAACCATCACTTCTACCACAAAAGACTACTTTATAAATAATCTTCCTGACTTATCTCAATTCCTCAGCATATCCAATAGCTCAGAACAACTTGATGATGTAACAGAAACTATTGACTCTCACTTTTCTAGCACTTTAGATACGGTTGCTCCTTTACGCTTAAGGAAGATTAAGGAAAAGAGTCCAACACTGTGGTATAATGAGCACACTCGGGCCCTAAAGAGAGCAGCCCGGAAAATGGAGTGCAGCTGGAGAAAAACAAAATTAGAGGTATTTCGTATTGCTTGGTGGGAAAGTACCCTATCCTACAGAAAAGCATTAAAAACTGCTAGATCTGATTACTTTTCATCTCTTTTGGAAAACAAACATAACCCCCGGTATTTATTCAATACAGTGACTAAATTAACGAAAAATAAAGCATCAACAGGTGTTGGTATTTCCCAAGAGCACAGCAGTAATGACTTTATGAACTACTTTACTTCCAAGATCGATACTATCAGAGATAAAATTGTAACCATGCAGCTGTCAGTTACAGTATTGCATCAGATCTGGCCAGAGGAGAACTGGCCCCCCAACTGAGCTTGGTTTCTCCCAAGGTTTTTTTCTCCATTCTGTCACAGAGGGAGTTTTGGTTCCTTGCCGCTGTCGCCTCTGGCTTGCTCAGTTGGGAACACTTAATTTCTAGCAATTATCGTTGATTTGATTGCACAGATACTATTTAAACTAAACTGAGCTATTCAATGACATCTCTGAATTCAATAATGAAATGCCTTTAACTGAAAATTGAGTTTAATCTTATCATTATACAATACTGACACTCTATCCTCCAGTTTGATACTGTTAAGTGCTTTGACACAAACTGTATTGTTAAAAGCACTATATAAATAAAGGTGACTTGACTATTAGGCAGTATTATCAACTTGATTGCACAGACACTGTTGGAAGAGAACTGAACTGAGCTGGAAGAAGCAACAAAGAACTGTCAATGCAACAAAGAACTGACATGAAGTGAAAAAATGACTGTTTAAGAGCTGCTTTACAGCAGAATTTAAATTTGTTTGCATTATTAAAACATTATTTTCCTGTTTAACACTGTAAAGCTGCTTTGACACAATCTGTAGTGTATAAAGGTGACTTGACTTATTCAGATGCAGTATGCAGAACAAGGCTACTTGCATCCTCTGCTGATCTATTCACCCATTAGGCAAACTGATACCGGTCCAAAGTGGCTGGGATGTTTCTTGAAATGTGTTCCAAAATCAACATTTACACATTTATCAAGCACTTTAATATTAGAGGCATGGGTGCAGTAGGTGGAAAATAATTCAAACAACACATTTTTGTTGTTTGGGGATAAGTTTTAAGACACACAGGGACAACAGTGCTGGATAGGGAGAGGTTGAAAATGCTGGTAAAATCCTCTGTCAGCTGTTCCGCGCATACCTGAAGTACAAACTCAGGAACACCATCAGTGCCAGACACTTTCCTCACATTTAGACTGTGCAAAACCCTTCTTATCTCGTCAGTGTTCAATGTCAAAGGTTGACAGACCTGCCAACCTTGGAAACATTTTTTGAGTACCATCAGTGTGGGGGGGGAGGGTTATATATTTCTAGCTAGCTCCATTATTACCTGAAGCTGCTTAATGGCTAATGACAACATCATAATTGCACAATGTGCAAAATGCAAGATTTAATGTTAAATATTTCTTATAGGTTAGTACTCAGGATCTGCACTTAGTTTGTGATATCCCTGTTATACAGTATTTTAGAGTAAACAGTAGGGATGCAACAATACAGTTAGCACACAGTTCAATAAATACCTCAGTTTTTTTAACCACAAGTTTTCAGTTTGGTTCTGATGGTTTGGCCTGAGGTTCTGTTGGTTTCGCCTGAGGGCGCCCTCGCGCAAAAAAAAATCGTCTCCGGTTACTATCGTAACCTCGGTTCCCTGAGAGCGGGAACGAGACATCACAGAGAAATTCTCCGTTATGGGAACGCCTTCCCTTCAACCTTTCCTGAAGTCCTATTGGCTCACGCCAGTCCAAATGACTGGCCAATTGTTGCAAAGCATGCAAATCGCATGCAAACACTGACGAGCTCGAGAGGCAGTATAAATGCGGTGCCCGCAACAATTACGTCAGAATCGGATACTGAACGGCGCTTAGCTGGTCGGGCAGCGAGCACGGCGACCACCGTGATGTCTCGTTCCCGCTCTCAGGGAACCGAGGTTACGATAGTAACCGGAGACGTTCCCTCTCGAGCTTTCACGAGACATCACGGAGAAATTCTCCGTTATGGGAACGATATTCAATCCCGCCGTGAGAGAGGCTATGAGCAGCCTGTACCAATTACACAATCAGCGAAGATAGAATACACACACACAATTCCCACCAATAGCGACGCTTGTTAGGCGGGCTCGCAGCTGATAGGTGGAGGTAAGCCAATGAGCGTCTAAACCCCAGGTATACGAAATTTGCATATCTGGTTAGTAATAACGTAGGCTGCGCTGAGAACAGGGCAGAACAGAAGCCACAACAGTACTGTCAAGGGGCTGCACAGAGATAACTGTGTTTAAGCAGCATAAAACATAACATGATAATGGTAGCACTAGTGAATCAGACACGAATAACAGGAAGCTGCACTAAGTACAGGGCAGACAACACAATAGCAAGAGGGCTGCGCAGAGTAATACTGTGCGAGGCAGCAGCACACATGAATAGAGGTAGCAAAACATGAATCAGTCACTCACCGACAGCACTTGGGAGGCTAAGGAC
>JAFVLL020033015.1:59937-71752 GCA_021397915.2 Tor tambroides
AAACGAGGCAATAGCTGCCACATAGACTTTCAGTGTTGATGGTAGAGATCCACTATCCAGTCTGTACTGTAGAAAACGCAGAACATCCAACACAGAGCAAGTAGCCAGGTCAATATGAACATCACGGCACCATTTCACAAACACTCCCCATTTCAGAGCATACAAACGCTCACCTGAGATAGCAGGTCCTTCCTGATGGAGATAGGCCAGGGCGGTGCCACTAGCAGGTCTGTCAGGTCCGGGAACCAAGGCTGGTTCGGCCAGTTCGGGGCGATGAGTATCACTGAAGCCCCCTCCTCTCTGATCTTGCATAACACCAGTGGCAATATCTTGAACGGAGGAAACGCATACAGCCTGGCTGCTGGCCAGTGCGATGTCAGAGCGTCCCCTTCCAGCGGGGAGTGAGACAGGGAGAAGAACAGCGGGCAGTGCGCATTCTTGCTCGTGGCAAACAGATCCATCTCCGCTCTCCCATAGCGAGTCCAAATCATCCGAACCGACTCGGGATGCAACCTCCACTCTCCTTGGGGAATCCCCTCCCTCGAAAGCATGTCCGCCCCGCGGTTCAGGAGACCGGGGATGTGCGCTGCTCTGATGGAGAGAAAGTGATGGTCCGCCCATAGCAGGAGATTCGCTGCCTGCTCTTACAGAACCCTGGAGTGTATGCCTCCTTGGTGATTTATGTATGAGACCACAGACATGTTGTCGGTGCGAATCAGAACGTGCCGCTGTTCCAGCTGCGGCCGAAAATCCTTTAGAGCTAAGAACACTGCTTCCAGCTCCAAGCGGTTTATGTGCCACCAGCTCTGAGATTCTGACCACAGCCCCGAAGCCTGCATGCCCTCGCTCACTGCTCCCCAGCCACGAGTCGACGCGTCCGTCGTGACACGACACGTGACATCAACAAGCCAAGGGGAACTCCCCGGCTGAAGAGATCTGGGTTGTGCCACGGCCTCAGAGCTTTGATGCAGCCGCGGGAGACCGCGATGCTCAGACGGCCCGAAGTCCACGCCGTCCAAGGGACTCGAGATTTCAGCCATAGCTGCAGCAGGTGCATGTGTAGTAAGCCCAAATGACGGACACAAACAGACCCAGTTTGGAGAGAAATAAAACGCACGGAAATTATTTAAATGCAAAACCGAAAAACTCTTCATCTTTTTCTGTTGCTTGTTTTAAATAATGTGCATGGACCGAGGCGTCACCAGGTTTTTGCGTAGTTTAGAGCAGTGGTTTTCAAACCTGTCCTGGAGGCACCTCTGCACATTTTGTATGTCTCCCTTATTAGACACACCCAAATCAGGTCTTGCAGTCTCTACTAATGAGCTATGATTTGAATCAGGTGTGTTAGATGAGGGAGACATGCAAAATGTGCACGGCAGGGGTGTCTCCAGGACAGGTTTGAAAACCACTGGTTTAGAGTGACAAATTGTACCAACGTACTTTGAGGTCAAAATGCGTACAGATTGGCAGGTCTGGGCTGATGTTAGTCAAGTAGCAGTGCAGGCCAGGCTTTTGCCCTGCTGTTGATCTCTCTCTGTCAAAGCAAGCAAGGAACATGTTAAAGGGATAGTCCCCCCAAAAATGAAAATTCTGTCATTAATTACTCATCCTCATGTCGTTCCAAACCTGTAAGACCTTCGTTCATCTTCGGAACATAAACACAAATTAAGATATTTCTGATGAATTCCGAGAGCTTTCTGACCCTCCATAGACAGCAAGGGTCCTACTACGTTCAAGGCCCAGAAAGGTACCAAGAACATCGACAAAATAATCCATGTGACATCAGTGGATCAACCGTAATTTTATGAAGCTATGAGAATACTTTTTGTGCACAAAAAAATAAAAAATAAATAAAAATAAAGACTTTATTCAACAATTACTCTTCCCCGAGTTACTGCCTTTGACCATTATTAAGAGTACCATGATGCATGCCCGATTGCACGTGCTTTCCTCTGCTCGTAAACAAGGCAGCGCATGCATGTTCTATGTCAGCAGCACCACACGCATGCGCCATGGTACTCTTGATAATGGCAGAAGACGGTAACTCAGGGGAGAAGAATTGTTGAATAAAGTGTTTTGTTTTTTTAGTTTTTGTTTTTTTGTGCACAAAAAAGGATTCTCCTAGCTTCATAAAATTACCATTGAGCCACTGATGTCACATGGACTATTTTGTCGATGTTCTTGGTACCTTTCTGGGCCTTGAACATGGTAGGACCCTTGCTGTCTATGGAGGGTCAGACAGCTCTCGTAATTCATAAAAAATAACTTAATTTGTGTTCCAAAGATGAATGAAGGTCTTACAGGTTAGGAATGATATGAGGGTGAGTAATTAATGACAGAATCTCATTTTTGGCTGAACTATCCATTTAAATTCCTCTGTCATGCAGACATTGATGTTTATGGATATTATAATTCCTCTTGAATTCTGTGGCAGTTTGTATGCCTTGTTGCCATATGTTGGGGATTGTTATTATTGAAGTTGTCCTCAGTCTTGTGTTTATAATTAAATTAATCATGGGTTATTCATGGGTTAATCGTGAAATTGTACAAGTAAAGTTGGAAACTTTTTGTGATAGCTCTCTCCTGATATTTCAGTTCAATGCAGAACAGTGAACGTGGGAAGAAGATCGGCAACGCTGTGATGTCGACGAGCAGAAGTGTCGTGCAAACAGGAAAGGCTGTTGGTAAGATTAACAAGAGATTAAATTGTTCACTTGATATTTCTTTCTAATTTCACATTAAGCTTATTTCACATAAAATCTGTTCCAGCAGTCAGTGCCGATCCTAGACTTCTGGGGGCCCTACGCAAAACTGTGTCCGGGGTGGGGGGGTTGGGGTTGGGCTTGGGGGGGTTGGGATGAAAGAATGGACGAAACGCATTTGTCCGTGTTTCACTCCATCTCGAGTCGCGCTCACGGAAAGCGCTCGAGAAACAGTATCTCTTCCGCGGCTCGGTACGCTTTCAACTCGTTTTTTTTTTTGTAAGATCAAGAGACTGTATGACAATCACGTTACACAATTTGACTGATTTTTACGTAGAGAGCATGACAGCGCACCGCATTAAAAGAAATGATCATTCATGTTTTCATTACCGCTGGCCAAATTCAAAAACGAATCTAAAATTAAAACATCTTTGAGAGCAAGGGGCCCCCCTGGTGTTTCGGGGGCCCTATGCAGCTTGCTTATTCTGCGTATAGGGAGGATTGGCTCTGCCAGCAGTACAAAACTGCCACTCTCTGATAGTGCAGTGCTTTGCGAAAGTATTCATACCCTGCTTTTTTTTCATATTTTGCCATATGCTATTACATTCATACTATATGCTAAAAGGCTTAGAATTATTTTTTCCACGTCAGTCAACATTCCACAGCCCATAATGACAAAGCAAAAAATAGATTTGCAAAAATTTATAAACATTTATTAAATGCAAAAACTGAATATAATTACATAGCATAACTCTGGATAACATCTGGATTTGGTGATTTTGTGCCATTCTTCTCTGTAAATCCTCTCAAGCTCTGTCAGGTTGGGTGGGGATCCACAGTGGGCTCTAGCTGAGTTATTCAGTGACATTCACAGAGTTGCCCCTAAGCCACTCTTGCATTGTAATGATTGTGTCTTTCATGTCTTTTCACTGAGGAGCAGTGTTGCCAATTTGGGGATTTTGTCACCAAATTTAGCTACTTTCTCATTGTTGCTGAGACTTTTATTGATTTTTTGCGACAAGGAGCTATTTTAGCTATATTTAAATAAAAATAGCGATTTTTTGGAGATTTTTAATTTTTTACTTGGCCACACCCTAGGCCCGTGACCTCTCACGTTTGCTCTCAATCACGCCAATAGGTGTATTCGACTTTAAGCGGCACTGCGCAGAATGGTCAGTGTATGACATCAAAGTACCGCGAGAGCCATTCGAAAGCATAGGATCCGTCTGCTCTCTTATCGCTCTCGCGGTACTTTGATGTCATACACTGACCATTCTGCGCAGCGCCGCTTAAAGTCGAACGCGCCTAATGAGTCTGCGCAGTGAACACACATCAGTACATCTGCCATTCAGATATGATGACACACACCACCATTTCATTATAAGCATCAAGATGGCGGGGAAAAAATATGATTACATCAGGGCACCAACTACTCAGTGCATGAACATCCACAATTCATGCACAATCATGTCAACCAGATACTGAAAGACACAGTGCATCATCGTGTCATGTGTGCTGGGATGCAGTATTTTGCACTTACTTTGTAGTAATAGAGTGTGTTGACTGAAATAAGTTTGTATGAATAAAGGTTTTGTTTTTGGAGAATCATATTTCTTATCTGTTGTATTTGAGCAGGACAGGGATGCAATTTGGTGACACATGAAACAAATGCCCAACATTATGTGTCTTTTGTGTCTTTACATCATTTCCATCATGTTTGATGTGCTTGCAGATCACAGCAAGAATTTACTGATTCAAATGTGTCTTGTAGAGTTACAAGTAGGCCTAAGCATTTCCTAATTTCACTTCAGATTTTTTTGTTATAGGCCTACTTCATCTTTTGTTATATTTTTTATACTGTCATCATTTCTAAAGTGTGTGTATATATATATATATATATATATATATATATATATATATATATATATATATATACTTTCCGTCACCTTTACCAAATTTACCTGTATTTACTTTCTTTTCATATTTGGCGACTTTTTTTGAAAAATGGAGACTTTTGAGGGTGGTTCTAGAGATTTTCTGAGGGAGGGGTTTGGCAACACTGCTGAGGAGTGGCTCCCATTTCACCACTCTTCCATAATGGCAATTACATTGCAGTGATAGTTGTCCTTCTGAAGGTTTCTCTAGGTTTTCTTTTACCAAATCCCTTTTTCCCAGACCAACTCTAGGAAGAGGTCTGGTTGTTCAAAGCTTCTTCCATTAAGAATTATAGAGGCTACTGTGTTCTTGTGAACCTTCACTGTAGTAGTTTTTTTTTTTTTTTTTTGGTAGGTTTCCCAGATCTGTGCCTGAGAACACAATCCTGTATCAGTGCTTTGCAGTCTGTTCTTTTGACCTCATTGCTTAGTTTTAGCTCTGATATGAATTTTCATGCATTTGCATTTGTTAGGCGAGTATAAACAGATGTGCCATTTTCAAATCATGTTCAATTAATTTAACTTGTCACAAGTTATTTCCAGTCAAAGTTTAGAAAGATCTCAAAGAACCAGAGCAATTGGAATGCTCTTTAGGTAAATTTCAAATACCATAGAAGACACTTGTAAATATATATATATATATATATATATATATATAATTTTTTTTTTTTTTTGCTTTGTCTTATATATATTATATAAAAATATCTATCTATCTATCTATCTATCTCAATACTTTTACCAGGCACTGTGTTTGTGTCATGTGTAATCCTGAAATACATTACACAAACATTCCATGTTATTGGTTGAATATTTTGTTCACACAGGGTTTTGTAGCAATTATTTCTTGCTTGTCTTTCAATATTTTGTTTTAGGTCAATCAGTAGGGGGAGCTTTGACCGTTGCTAAATCAGCCATGTCGTCCTGGTTCTCCATGCTGGCTCAGCCGACCGCAGCAGTCAGTGCATCTCCACAGTCTGCAGATTGACGTCTACTGCTGTACAAAATAATGAAGACAATATGCAGACATTGCAGACATCTGTGTTGTTGAATGGAACTGAAGAATGTTATAGAGCAAGAGAGAATGAAAAAGTGTAAAATAAAAAGAGGTTTAGAACAGCTATCTTGATTTTAGATTTAGTACTTGTTGTAGTTTCTTGGTAATAAATACTGGAATAATGAAAGCATTTTCTTCTTCCTGTGACAAAATCCACTTATTTCTGGTGTTCTGTTTGAGATTGTTTAGGTTTTGGGACTCACCTTTGTATATCTTGAAGCCTGTCTATTCTGATACCAGGTTACCAAATGTTTTTATAGATATTTTCCTACAAATAGCACACAGATAATATCTAATGGCATATAAAACACATAACATTATGGTCACAAATGTTGCTTGTTGCTTGTTGAAGAGGTCACTGTCCACATATCTTACAAATAAAAACAGTGACACTAAAGAGTTTGCTCATAAATTGGACCTACATTGTGGTCAAATATAACATAATAAAGAGAATGAAATTTAACAAATGTTTCATAAATCTTTGTGTTTTTTCACATAGTAATGAAAATGAGTAAATGTCTACAGGCCTCTCATGTATGTGGTTCTTGAGTTCATAATCAGGGGGTGTAATGTGACATACCCGTGTAAGTTTATGGATAATTTAATCTCTGGAGCCGATTATGTTTCAGGGTTACTTTACTTCAGAGGTCAGCATGTATGCATGCCCTATCGATGAGCCTCCAACGTGATTGTGAACAAATAAAGTGATGGTCAAGGAGCATGAGAGGGCTGCCAAAGTGGTGATCAAGCTTGTACAGCAGGAAGAATTTTTTAAATATATAAGAATGATTGAGAAGTGGAACACTCCAGCATTGTACCACCTAGATCCCATTTTGGATAAAGCTCCAAACCCCCAATCATTGAAAGGTTCATCCAGAAATTGGTGGAGCTTCTTGAAGATGAGTGACAGGTGATACCTTCAGACCAAATAATTATTTCCTAAATGTTTAACTTTAGTCATTACATACATTCATGCAACTGAAAGGCGGTCAAATTAAGGTTCAGAAATCATGTTCTGATTTATTTTCATTTGTTCTGATCATTCATCATACCATGGTTGGTGGGAGTGTAAATGGTGGTGTGCTTAAATATATTCTTCTGTGTAAACAGTTAAAGCCAAGTATTCATATTGCGGCAGTGCGAACACTCATAATTCTCCATATTGCACGGAGATACAATTAAGATATGCTGTAAAAAGTGCTTTGTGTCTTTAATTTAGTTTCAGTATCTTTTGGCAAGTGGAGCTAGGTAAGTGATGTTAATATTTTATGTTGTGATTTTGTGTTTATTTCAAAGTCATATGAGCTTGTTTGTTATTCTGTCAGGACCATTATCGTCAAAATGAATGACACTTAGCATACAGTTTTGGTTTGGCGATATGGTTCTGTTCTGGGCAGAAACTCCCTCCCCATCCATGCAGCCTGTCATGAATGAGCAGGGAGAGCAGCAATAATAACCCCCCTTAGGGTAAACAGAACAAAGCAGATATCATTAATGTACTTAATGATATTTAAGTATAACAACATTATTCCAGAGAAAATAAGTCTGATTCAATGAAGAATATCAGAAAGCCAAGTCCTGACTGTGGCGAAAGGAGTTGGGGATGGAGGAGGATAATTTGCTCCTGAGCAAGCGAAAAAGCTCCTGAATAATACAGAATAGAGCTTATATAGGAATGCCGTGATAGGTGTCGTATTCCCAGTGGTGGAAAGAGTACTGAAAATTTGTGCTTAAGTACAAGTACTGTTACATTGCTGAAATAATACTCAATTACAAGTAAAAGTACTGGTGTCAAAACAGTACTTAAGTAAAAGTACAAATTACTCTTCTCAAAAACTACTCAGAGTACTAGTTACTTTTTGGCCGGCGATATTTAATGATTTTCATATTCATTCATATCAAAGATCTATGTGGATAATAGCTGCTTTGAACAAAACCCACTTTTAACTTATTAGCAAAGTACGTGAAGTTAGAAATAACTGTATCATGACCACTAATTAGTGGTCATGATACAGTTATTTCTAACTTCAGTACCTTGAAAAATATCAATATAAAGGTCCCCATGAACCGGAAGTTGCAACTGACTTCAGTGTTGTGATGCATTTTCAAGTGAAACAGAATATTGAATAAAGGGAGGGGATTTATTGTGGCGCACCTCTTCTCCACCTCTCATAGCAGATTCACGGTTGGGTAGGAGTGGTTAAGAATATCTGCTTGTTAAGTCTGACATCACGCTTCACCACTTCTGGGTCCTAACGCTCTGCCAGATGCCCCAAGAAAACACCAGACTGTGCTAATATACACCCACAATGTCATGTAATACTGAAAAATTATAACCCTAACCTTTATCTCCATACTGAAATCCCAGATGGCCAGACAGTGATTCAGCTAAAATATTAGTGTCTGGGACACTGTGAGCACAGAGACTGTAGTGTGTCCAGCAAAATTTTTATATGCTTAGCTTAAATATGTAGTGCTCATAAATGGCTGTTGAGATAGGATTCTCAAGTGAAATGAGTAGAGACATGGACCTGGAAACAGCATTCCTTACGTCATGACTTAACAAGAGGATTCTCCCCAGGCCTTCAAACTGATGTCGTCAGAGCGAGAACGCCATTCCAGAGCGGAAGCAAATTTTCAGTTTTTGATTAAATATTACGACGGCAGACAATTTTTTTTATTTTTTCCTGGTGTATTGACTTGCACTGTGTAATTGTTCACCACAAGACTAGTAATGTGCACTAAAAAAGTAAGTAGGGTCATTTTTGATTTCATGATGACTTTAATCATTTTCAATAGCATTGGCAAAACTGCCACATACTGTATACTGCCATATAGGTATTTTAATATCCCAATTTTTTTTGTTCATCCATTTTTTTCAAGGCAATCATTATGTCAAGCTTTGAGTGGTTTAATCCAAGTCTTACATTTACTTACAAATTCATCATCATCATGTTGATATGCTATGTTACTATAAAACTCTTATGACAAACATGTCTTCTAATATCTTCAATTGTTGCGTATACCGAGCTGCAGCGGACACATATTAAATGACTTCACTTGGACCCATTGTGCGATCTGTTTCTTTAATACCACGTGGTTTATATACACGTTGCTGCTGATTGGGCTGACATTTTTGACACACCCACCAAACAAGAGAAAACGTATCTCAAACCCTGTTGCACACCGTTTCCAGGAAACGTGTCATAGCAAAACGTTGGGCACCGGTGTGAGCCTGAACGTGCCCCTGATGCAAGCTTGACTCATGTGACCTGTCAGAACTAACGCTGTATGCTTGATTTGTTGATTTCTGCTTAATTGTTTTAAAACAATCTTTTTTCATCACATATCAGCTGTTTCTTTCTAAATATGTATTTTATTTACAGTTTTTCTCAATTGTTTTGGCACATTTTTGAAAGTCTTAATCTCTAAACTGTAAATGCAATTGTCCAAACTGTTTTCTGAAACATCAGAACCCTCTTGCATCTGCAAAAGGTAGTAACTCACCCAAAACATTTAATTCACACTTCAAAACCTAGTTATTGTTGTCAATGACTTGGCCAATGCCACCAAAATAAAAAGTGTTTTTGTCATCGTATGAGCCACACTGGTCAAAATGATTAGATGTTTTTTCACCATGGAAATATTTGTTAAATGCAAATTTCTTTTCATATACAAATATAATTTTGTTATATGCAAGTTTTTCTACTTATTGATAGAATGCTTTCTATAAGAATGTCAATTTTGTCTGTTCAACAGTAGGTAAAAATGTATTGGTAAAGGCCAATACTGTAGCACTCAAAAAGAACATTTTTTATTATTAGTATTATTTATACAGTACATTTTTTTTTCTGTATAAATGTGTTACATGTAAACTGAAAATTCACTATTGCTTGTTCATTTTTACACACTCTATTGTCTTCGCCTAACACCACCACCACCACACATTTTTACGAGTCTTCCTATTGTTCTTCCACAACAAGCAACTGTGAATAGTCAGTTTACATGTAACACAATTCTACAGATAAATGTATTGTACAAATATAAATGTATGTATACAGTACTGCTGTAGCTGCAAAATTGTGATTCCTATTTCATTACAGTGGCAAGTACGGTTTCAAAAAGGGCAGCAAATTTTTGGTGATTTCCTAATGGCAAGCCATTTGCCAGCTTAGCAGACATTACAACCATTCCATGTCAGATATTTACGGAATATACCCATGTCAGATTTTGATAATTGAATGGATAATTTCGCATGTTATGGCTCACACGATGAAATAATGTGTAGAAGTTGTGATGGGTTTGACAGTTTCAGTGAAAATCAACTCATCAGTTTTGATCAAAAAGCCATAAACATTTAGTTATTGTCAATGTTGGGCAGTAACGAATTACTAACACATTACTGTAATTTGATTATTTTTTTAGTAACGGAGTAATTTAACATGTTATAATTTCCAAAATAGTAATGAGTATAGTTACAAGCCGAGGTCTCTATACGTTACATCATTGCTGACAGACTGCAGTGTTTTATCATCTAGATTGTAAAAAGGGTGTAGCACACGCAACGTCCTCTACCTGAGACCTGCTTTGAGTGTGTAAGCACCTGCGAGGCAGATAATACCAATGAAAAGAAACTCACCATGGAGAGAGAAAAGTACACATTCTGTAACTGGAAATAAAATCATAATTTTGAGTTTATTTCTGTCAAAGGCAAGAACATTATTGTGCATTGTCAATTAGGGGGGAAGAAAACGTACTCGGTTACTAACGTAACCTCGGTTCCCTTATATACGGGAATGAGTACTGTGTCACTAGATGCTATGGGGAAAAACTCCTTTTTCTCTGACGACTGAAGCATTTTCAGTCACACAGTGTAACTGCACGGCCATTGGTTCATGCAGTAATTAAAAAACGAACCAATGGCTCAGCAGCATAGCTGCAAGAGCCTATGGCGACGAAACCCACCAGACACCCGCCAGAATGGGCGGAGCCATCTGGCTATATAAGCAGGCATTACACAATAAGGTCTGAGGTAAATTCAACTGAAGTGTCGACACTGAGTCGTGCAGCGTCACGACTCGTACTGCGCGCTAGAAGCTATGTACAGCCTCAGCACTTCTAAAAGGGCCAAGAGCGTACATGAAGTAAGGCAAACGGCTGAAGAATTAGACCCACCCTTAGGCAGGCGCGTGCCCCTTAAGCAGATAGGATCCGAGCCTGTCCGGAACGTCCAAGTTATAGAACCTGGTGAAGGTGGACTGCGAGGCCCAGCCAGCTGCCGCACAAATTTTGTGGGCACAGTAATCGAAATCTAGGTTCGGAGGGAGGATTCTTTTTTTCTAAGAATGGACAGCAACACAACAATAATGAATGTAAGAATAGAAAAATACTGTACTGGTACCGTAAACAAAATGAACTGTAGTGTTACCACATATGTGCAAGAAAAACAATCAGGCCTGTAAACATAGAGAATAAAAAGTCCCAAAACACAGTAAAAAAAATTCCTTTCCAGTCTCCTTGTCTGTCTTTTATAGAGTCAAGTCCAAAAAAAATAGGGAAAAATCTTCTCTACCTGGGTAGTTTAAATGAAGATCCAATCATGTATCAAAATGTGTGTGGTATGTGATATATTTTTCTTATCTGCATCCAAGAAAACGATGCCCTCCAGGGAGTGCTGAATTCTGCCAGGAAGAATGTAGTGCAATATCGAAGCTCGCGGATGGCTCGATTTTTAAGTCTGGATGTCCTGTACAGAGCACATTCAGGGCTTTTCAGAGATACCAAATGATTGGATGTTTCACCATGACCACTCCCTCTCCTTGGTCTTCAAAAATGTCTGAAATTAATTTAGTGACGCTCTTATGGAAATATGATAATATTCTGTAATTATCATTTAAATCTGTCTAATTTTTCAATTGTGTGTCATAAATCATTCATTACTTATCTTGCTGGATCTGTCCGCTGCTTTTGATATGGTCAACCACCAGATCCTCCTGTCAACCATATTGAGAAAGGGCATCTCAGGTACCGCACTCCAGTGGTTTGAGTCTTACCTCTCAGATAGGTCCTTCAAGGTTTCTTGGAGAGGTGAGGTATCCAAGTCGCAACATCTAGCTACTGGGGTG
>JAFVLL020033017.1:0-11441 GCA_021397915.2 Tor tambroides
AGATTCCAGATTTTCAAATAGTTGTATCTCAGCCAAATATTGTCCGATCCTAACAAACCATACACCAATGGAAAGATTATTTATTCAGCTTTCATGTGATGTATAAATCTCAATTTTGAAAAATTGACCCTTATGACGGGTTTTGTGGTCCAGGGTCATTTCCATAACGCTTTGTCTGGAAATGACCCTTTTATTTTGATCATGTTGTCAGAACACTCACATTCAATAGCGAGGGAGCATTGATAGTTTTTCCTATGCAGTGACGTTAGCCAATCATAACAGTGGCTGATCCTGAGAGGCCTTAAAAGACACGCCCCTTAAAACAGGTCATTTTAGAGAGAGGGTCAGAATGAGAGTTGAAAATAATCATTTTTCCATATATTTATTAGATTAGATTTTTTTGTGCAAAAACTTTATCAACATTATCAGTAAACCCCAACGAACATATTAAAATAATAATAATCCAAAAATTGAAATTCTGAATTCTAATAGCTACACTAACCCAAACTCTCTTCTAGCATTTCTCGCCGTCAACAGCAACATTATGTAGTCTCTTTATTGATCGTTTCTCACCTTCGGACGCGATCAGGACGGTGGCGCCGCGGCAGCAGCGGACGCTCGCGATCAAACTCCGCGCGCGGATGCTGCTGTTGAGGAGTGCGCATGCGCAGCCGAGCTTGGCCAGCGCGAGCCAGCAGAAGATGAACGTGGGCTCGTTCAGCATGAACAGAAGCGCCGTGTCTCCCGGACTCAGAACCGACGCGACCCGCAACGCGTTCGCTATTCGGTTGCTCTCTCGGTCTGCGTCTCTGAACGAGTAGCGTTTATTCTCGAACACGATGAACGCCTTGTTCGGCCGCGTTTCCACCTGCTCCAGAAACCGGTCCAAAGCCAAGAACAGCGGTCGCCTTCTTCTGCGAGAAACGAACTTGAGTAAGATCCGCAGCAGCTGTGTGTGATAGACCAGATCCGTCCAGAAATACGGGAGAACCCGCGTGAGAACCAGAGGACAGAGGATCAGTGCGCCCAGCAGCAGCGACAGGAGCAGCATCTTTAACAAACTAAATCAGTTCAGAGTCTGAGCTCAAGACTGAACTCTTTGTTTCTCCTGAAGGCGGAGCGAGACGGAGGCGATTAAACTCGGTTTCTCGTTTCATTCAGCGGGGAGTCTGAAGTCTTCGCCTCTGATTCCAGTTTCGATTGTTTTGCCGTGCCAACATCAGTCTTCTGCCAATGATTGATCATTTCCGATTTAACAGAACTGATATAACAAACAGATTTACACAGACTTTTAGATGAATAAAAGCATAGATCATAACTAGGCCTATATATTATTTAATAATACTATAAAAAATGTATCTAATTTTTATAAAATAATAAAATAGATTAAGTGTGTGTGTGTGTGTGTATATATATATATATATATATTACATTTTCAAAACTTTGCCTCTGTTTTCAAAACTTTTCACACAAATCCAAGAATTGCACACAAAATGCAAAATGCCTCACATTTCTTGCAAAATGAAGCACTGCATTCAAAATATCACAAACACATCTCAAAAGCAAACATTTGCAAACACCTTTGCCATAATATTAAGTCCTGTTAGATTTGTGTGTGTTACATAGAAGAAGCAAAAAGTGTTTTATGAAACTGAAAACTGAGTCAAAGGCTGGGAATGAGTGTCTGGTTTTGCAGATCTGGTGTGTGTTTCTGCTGTTTGAGCGTCAGCTTTCAGAAACTGTGTGACAAGGAAAGATTTTGTGTGGAAGCAGCTGAAAAACACTTTATTTGTTTATTTATTTGACCTTTATTTAACCAGGCAAGTTAATTAAGAGCAAGTTCTTATTTTCAGTAACAGCCTGGCAGGAGAATGAACATCTCCAGAGAAACATACAAACATGTATTTACAATACATAAAACAGATAAAAGAGAAATTATCAAATCTCAGTTAAAACATTTACAGGTTGAGGTCAAAATGTTTTGATAATGTCTGAATACTCTGACAGTGAGATATGGAATATGTAAGGATTAATGAAGCCCGTCATTATTCCAAAATAAACATGAAGGAAATAAATAGGTGTTTTGAGTAATTTTCTTGAAACGTCTTATGCATATACATAATATTTTAAACAAATAATTGTCCCTCAGTTACACTGTAAAACAATCGGCCTGCAACAACACGAGCAATAACACATGAATATCAATACTTGCTGATGCGCTGAAGTCCATGGAGAGACATGAAATATAGCGACACGAGTTATATTTACCTGCATGAGCGATACAGTCTTATTATCATATACCGACCCGTCAGAATCAATGATCAAGCATTTCAGAGAAATTATTCAAAAAGGCCAGGTTTTTTTTTTTTAATCTCATAAATCTTACAAATGTTGATATTCTGATGAAATGCCAAAATGAAGAAGAGGATATTCATCCATTTGGGATGAGATTTTATGCGATTTTATGAGTTTTATCATCTGAAAGGAGTTGTTTGCTCAGGAATCAGGCGACACTGACCGAGCTGTGCTTCTGGGTCTTCAACTAAAATTGCTAGAGGTCCAGTAATGAACCCTCCTCACCAGCCGAGGTCCGGGCGATTATAAAGACTACCTAAAAACATGAATTGATGGTTTTTGCCAGACCATGGTATCAGACCAGGATATTTAAGCTTAAATTTAAGACTGTTTAATACCTGCACAAACAAAAAATCACTGTTAAAGAGCATGATTTAGAGTTCAGATACAGTTTTTCACAAAAACAAAAAGTTTTATAAAATGATAAACTTCACTTTTCAGCCTTAAAACCTTTTTTTTTTAATGGAGTCAAAAGTGTCAATTATTATATTAATTTAAACAATTATTATTAATTAATAATTATATTAATTAAATAGCATATAAATATATTTTACTGTTTTAATTGCTTACATTTTTATAATACATTATCTTCTTTGTCAATCCACACATTTACAACGCGTTTGCTGCGTAAAAACGTGGGTTGATTTTTCTCATTGGTCTGAACAAAAACAGCAGAGTGTATTGAAAATGCACATTCATTCTCTGCCAGCAGGTGGCGCTTTAGGAAGAGCAGAAATAAAGCGGTTTCTCTGGGAATGGCTGCACACGAAGCAGTGCAGCAGACTTTGAAATGTGCAGTGCTCATATTTATTCAATAAAATAATAGCCTTTTGAAATTTAATTGCAATTCTTATCTTTCCGTCCCCAAATTTAACTGACCTTGATGTGCTTGATATAAATTTGATTCTATTAGAAATTAGTGTTTGGCATTTATTTATTTATTTATTTCCTCGCAGTCCGGATTTGGCGACCCCTGCTCTAAAGAAGTGGTTCTTACTGTAAGAGTAATTTGTTCTGGAACTGGACTGTATGAGTCACACTGTAAATGTATTGTATAGTACTGGGGGTTTGGGTTCATCTCAAGAACCAAAATGATTTGTTCACTGATTCGTTCATTGGCTATTTCTTCTGATCACAAACTCACAGCAGTCAGTGAGGGAGTCTTTGAACAGATTCATTAAAAAGCAGCAAGTCAAGTTTGCAGGTCTACAAATAGTCAAAATGAAATCACAAAGTAGTTGAGTAGTGTTCTTCTGTTCATTAAAACACACCAGTGATTTGCTCACACTATAGTCAGTCAGGACAAAACATGCAATCCAGGGTGAATTACAAGGTGAGTGATATTTGCTTTGACAACCAAACTTTGCGTTTCCTTCAGGAATCTCGTTTTATTTTTTCTCTGAGTTGTGTTGGAAGAACAGGTTCGCTTGTAAACTCTTATCAGTGCTCGACTGACTCAAACCACAGTCAATGCCTCTAACGCAGTAAGAGCAATCATTAAACTGGCTGAAGTCAGGGATTTAAAGCTGATATTTAGTGTGCATTAAGTCATATTTCAATCATCACTCTATGGCCTTTTGGTTTTGCATAAACATTTGACATGTTTTGCTTTTACATAAGCAGTTGGATCCGGTGCCAGATCTGCGGTGGATTGCATCATCTCCAGAGCTCTCTGAACGAGGAGTCGTGTCAAGACAAGCGTCGCTATCAGCGCTCTGACTGACTCCTGATAAACCAAACCCAGCGACCTCTCGCTATCAAAATACAGCTTGAGCTTCATTCAGCAAATAATTGTGACATCCCGCTCCCACGCGCTCACGGCAGATGGCCGTACGAGTGGAAAATGTATTCGCAGAGTCCTGATTCCCAGCATGCACTGCAGGAGCGAGAGCTGTGGGCCAGCCGTGTGTTTGAAGAGCTAGAGCAGGACAAACTTCACAAGGTTACAGCGATATGGAGGAGGGAGGAGATAACGTCCTGCTGCACTGTTTTCTTTCTGTACAGTGGATTTAGAAAATAGGTGAATTAGATCTTGAGTCATCAAACGTGTTTTATGATCTTACTAATCACTCTACAATAAAGCAAGTCAGAAGAGGGACAGTCAGTCACACATCTGAGTCTCAGTCAGAGCTTGTGGAAGCTGCTCATGTTAGAGGGAAACCCGACAGATGTGTCTCGTTTACTTACTGGAAACCCTACTGTACAAACACTGTGTGGCACTGGAACAGGCCAATATTTCAAGAAAATGAATACTAAATCAGCCGAGCTCATCGAGTGACCTACTTCTTGAGTGTTTGCGGTTCGTTGTGTTCAGTGTGTAAATACTGCCCTTCTGTACTCTGCCTTGACTAATATGTATATATTTAGTATTGTTATTGATTTAACTGCACTGGCACTATCAGATGAGAGCAACCTTGATCTGAATTAAGCTGAATGAGGTCTTCTGTAGAGCTGCTTAAATGAACTTGTTTCATAATAGATGAGCTTCACACAGTTATTGAACTGAAGTGAATCAACACTCAACTGAATTGATCTGAACAATGACAACTGATTAATTTCTCTCATATTTAATAAAGTTAGCATAATTTTTCTGTGTAACACTAACTCATTGTAAACAACTGAAACATACAGGTGTGCATTTTTTTTTATCTCTACGGTTTGCTCGGGATTGTTTTCAGAAATGGCTGATTGGGTCAAGGTGTGTGTTTGTTCTTAATTCATTGATTAGGATATTCATTCAAAACAATGATGTTTGTTTAAAGATATCAGATTCTAAACAGCTGATGTTTGTATGTTACCTTTACAGTCAGCTGTAAAACACAGTGTTTCTGTGGTGGACTCGTCTGTGTTGTTGTCTCTTTGGAGTGACTGTGGACGTGGATTCCCTCATTACGGCTTTAATGTTGGTCTTTACACACCCATTTCTGGAGTCGATTTCAAATCTAAGGTGTGAAAGGCCAGTGCTGAAAAAGGGGGGTTTCATGACACTTTAAAATGATCTGTTATTAGTCAAAGATGCGTATGATCTCTGGCCGAGTGCTGGAGGACTGAAGCTCATTCATGAGGTCCAGGGTTCAGCTCAATACACACATCGACTCAAACAGCCGAGGATCCAGGACTTTTGATCTCTGCTGGAACGACTCGCATTCATTCATTAGTAGAGTGTCCTGTGTGTAACAAAAGACACGTTTTAGAGATTGTTTTATAAATGCACATCTATGTCGTAATGCTTCTCAATGTGGAATTACTAGTTTTTCCTTCTCTCTTACTGTTAATTTCAGGGAAAACCAATCAATTCCATTGATCTGTTGTCTTCTTGTTTGATCTTGTTTTTCTCTCATTGATACCTTTTATGACAAACTTTGTTCTTTAAATGCTAGGCGTACTCTTGAGTTTCTCTGCCACATCTGCTCTCTGCATGTCCTGGTTTTCTGACTTTAAGTAAAGCAGTAGTCTATGGCATATGATAGCCACCACTACTTTCAATAACATCCAGTTAGTTTATTTAAATCTTGTAGTATTTTTGGTGTTCGTGATAAATGGCTCTGTGCGCTGGAGATGTATTGTGGCATATTTTAAATGGCTGCTGTAACTTTAACACTAAAAGAAAAAAAAACACAGATTTGGACAAATTAAAGCTGAAGCATTTAAGTTTTTAGGTCTTAAAAAAAGTTCAGAATAGCCATAATTAATTTAGCAGAAAACTAAAAATACTTTATTCACAAATGTTTTATGCGATATTCCAATTTCACACATAATTGTAATTCGTAACCAGATGGAAACATGGCTACTGTCTTTTTGGCGCTAAGACAACACTGTTATTTGTTTTGAGCCATCAAGTCCTGCACCAGAGCCTTGGCTCGACCAATGGCGTGAGTCGGGGGCGTGGCCAAGGGTTTGTTCGCTCATTGGCTGATGGGGATTTGGAAAGGAAAGTGTATTTGTGCAGTTCTTTCCGCTCGCACTGAAATTACATACTCAAGCTTTGAACAATGTATAATTTCTTTGCAAAAGCTTAATAATGTAGTATACTGTTGCTCATAACCTCCTTACCGCCAATAACCTCTGGCTCACAGTACCTAAACTGCTTTTTACTATTTATCCCTCTATGGCATAGTCTTGCCCTCAGGCAACAAACTACCTTTTTGGACCTCTCACTGTCCCTTTAATTTTTTTAAATAAAAAAATATACATATATAATATCACCTGACATGTCTGTTCAATGAAATGAGGGTCTAAAGTGGGTGTGGCCTTTTTGAGGTGTGTGGAAGCAAAGCCACATGGGACACAGTGCCAAAAATTGGTAAGACAAACATCACTTTTTAACATGTTTAAATATAAATAACTTTATTTAATATATATATATATATATATATATATATGCACGTGCATTAATATGTAAGGAAGTATGTTTGATTGTAGAAAGACTTATTTTATTTTTACTTATATATTTAAATATTTTATATATAATGCAGATTTGCTTTATACAATATTAGGAAGATCAGGCCCTTTCTTTTGGAACATGCAACACAACTCCTTGTTCAGGCTCTTGTTCTGTTGTAAGGTCTGTTTGGGGTTTGTTTCATGTTTATGTTTTCATGTCCTTTGTTTTGAAGTTTGGTTATGGTTCCTGTTTGTGTCATGCTTCCCTTGCCCTCATGTATTCCTGCTATTGGTTCCCTTGTTCAATGTGTCACATTCTGATTGGTTGTCCTATTCATGTGTCTTGTTTCCCATTGGTTTGTTCTTGTCATGTGACCCTGAATGTTTGTTATAAGTAGCCATGTCTTTGCCATTGATCCTTGTCGTGTATTAATGTTGTAACTGTTGTAGCTGTTGGTGAGTCTAGTCTGTTCATGCCATGCCAAGCCAAGCCTGTTTCATGTCAAGTCTGTTTCAAGTCAAGTCTGTTTGGATTCTGTTTGGATTTTGGATTTCACATTGTAAATAAACTGCACTTGGGTTCATCACTACGCTCGCCTTCAGTGGACTCTTTACATCTGTCCAGACTTGACTATTGCAATGCTCTCTTGGCAGGTCTTCCAGCCAATTCCATCAAACCTCTACAACTAATCCAAAATGCCACTGCGAGATTAACCTTTAATGAACCAAAAAGAACGCACGTCACACCTCTGTTCATCAATTTGCACTGGCTACATATAGCTGCTCGCATAAAATTCAAGGCATTAATGTTTGCCTACAAAACCACCTCCGGCTCTGAACCCCTTTACTTAAACTCAGTTCTTCAGACCTATGTGCCTCTAGAAGCTTGTGTTCTGCAAGTGAACGACGCATTATTGTTCATCCCAAAAAGGCACAAAATCACTTTCACAGACTTTTTCATTCACTGTTCCCTCCTGGTGGAATGACCTGCCCAACTCAATCCGAACAGCTGAATCCTTAGCCATCTTCAAGAACCGGCTAAAAACACATCTCTTCCATCTTTATTTAACCCTCTAACTCTAGCACTCTCTATTCTAATTCTATTTTATCTGTCTTCTTTTTATTTAAAAAAAAAAAAAAAAACCACACATACACCCTTGACCCTCTATCAGTTGCATATTTATTCTCTAACTGCTACTTTTTCTTTAAAACTAACACTAGCTTTCTTTTTTCTATTCTATCCTTTTTTCTTTTTCTTTTTTTTCTCTTATAAAAAACATTAAAAATACATCTTTTTTTTCTTCTTTTTTTTTCTGTATTCTATCTACTTGTTTTCTTTAAAAAAAAAAAAAAAACCTTGCTATGTGTACCGCGTTAGGCTAACCGAGACTTGTCATATGCTTGCATGTTGTTGCTCTTTTGTGGTTTTTGATTGCTTCTATCGTCCTCTTTTGTAAGTCGCTTTGGATAAATGCATCTGCTAAATAACTAAATGTAAATGTATATTAAAACTGTTTTTTTGTTTGTTGCCTCCAGGCAACATTGTGCAGTTAGACCACTTTTGTTCAGGCAATCTCATGCTATAGAGATGTGCTCAGATGCATAATCAGGAATATGATGCATTCATGTCCTCCTGGGCAGTTTTTACAAGCTCAGAAAACTGTGCTCAGAATGTGCAGTTTTATTATTATTATTATTATGCCACAGAGAATGATGGGGAATGTAATTTTGTCTCTCAGGCATATCATCTCATAAACTGGCTAGATGAGTAGTTTTTTCTGGGAAAATATATCAATCTTCTTCATTAACAGTACACATAATACGCGCACGCACGCACACACTCACACACACACTCACGCACACACACACACACACGCACGCACACACACACACACACACTCACACACACACTCACGCACGCACACTCACATGCACACACACACACACACTCACACACACACACACACACACACAAGTCATTTGGATGTTGGTTTATATGTGTATATGAAATGTGAGAAACATTTATACATGAGGTGTTATTTGTAATTAGTAGAAAATTTGATTTATTAGTTTATTTGATTTATTTTTTGGATTTTTGTGATTAGTTGGAACCAGTGCTTATATTAATGCTTATATTGCTTGTTTTCTATATTCCACTTATACAGAAAACCTTGGTGTTTCGGTACCCTTATAGCACAGAGGCAACAAACCAACCACATTTTATAATCAATATATTATCAGGGACCCCCAAGCTCCCCAAAAATGGGATGAAATATTTTTTTTCATCCAAAATAAAAATTCATGCCATAGAGGGTTATATTTTCTTCTTGGTCAGCAAGATCACTTGTTTTAAATCAGCATTTTACAAGATCACACAGAGATGCACATGAATTATAAACCTGGTGATTATATGCTTGTTTGTGTTCTCTCTGACATCAAAACATGGTGACACAATTTTTGCCTCGCATTGAGACTGATAAAGGTTTTAATGTTGCCAGTAGAATCTTGTAAATGCAAGTTTGATGCGAGCTTAACATCAGAATGTTTTTTTTTTCACCTCAGAAATATTACTCCATATGCTATCCTTATATCTTCTCTGTCTGGAAAGCTGATCAATATTCTTGTGTTTTTCTCGCATTGACATGCAGTGATGCGCTTCTTGCTGAGGTCTCCAAAACAAATGCACAACAAATACATGTCGATAAAAACCGGCTTCAGACTCCTGAAGTGATCCCGTTCCTCCGATCCTGAGTCTGTCAGAGCGTTTCATCATGTATACAGTCATGGAGGACAGAGCTCTACCTGAATCTAATCTAAAGCCATTTAACTCTTTTAACTGTTTTGAAGTTGATCATTCAAATTGATCTGCATTTCCATTTGTTCTTTTACTTATTTTAACTTTTAGAGCTACCTTGCTTCTTATGTTTGTCTTCCCTGAGAGCGAAGTCAATATTATTATTATTATCATCCAGCAGCTGGTTACAGTAATTACAGTAGCGAATGCACCGCGTGGCGTTGGCGGATCGAGCGTTGCGTCATCTTAATGCAGCTCAGCCGCGATAGCGATAAGAATGTGCTGCTGTCAGGGATTCTTCTCCTGCTGGAGTTTCTCTCATGTCACGTTGCTTCAAGAATTTAGCTCCGCGACCCTTGCCATCTGCCGCGTGCACTATAAAAGCGCCTCCCCGCGACGCCTCTCCTACTTCCCCGGATCAGAAGTGCTGCTGCATGCCTGAGAGCTTCAGTCCAGAACCAGAACCAGAACAACATGCTGCGTGTGCGATGCCTGAGAGGAGGGAGCCGCGGAGCAGAAGCCGCTCATCTGATCGGCGCTATGGTGAATATCGCGCGTTTACACGGATCTTTAGAGAGTAATGCCACGTGGGTGTGTGAGTGATGAGAGTCTCACGTAATGCATTCACACGTACATCATAATTATAAAAGCTGATTGATTTGATCATTTAAAAATACTGGTTTGTAGTGTTAAACTCTTAAATGCATTCTGAGACTATAATCATCTTATTCCTCTGTCTTTGATTTACTGTCTTGATCATGTTCTTAGAAAATGTTGCACTGGCTCAGAGTTGGAGATCATGTGTTATGAATGAGTGACAGCACAGCTGTAACGATCAGAGATGAGAAACTCCAGGAACAGAAGAGAGCTGTAGATCAGACTGTACTCGTCATCGATCATTGCGCAACAGCAGGCGTGTCGGAGTCGAGTTCGAACCCCGATTCCCGCTTTCCTTCATTCAGCCAATGAATTCATTCCTGATGCAGTGTGCCAATTACAGAATGCCTTCACTTTTTAACACGCCTATTGTGATCTGTTGTGATTCTCTGTGTGTGTTTGTGTAAAAAAACATTTTGGTTACGTTACACTTTATTTTGTGTTCTTGTTACAGTGTAATTATACATTTAAGTACTGAGTAATTTTAATTAACTACATGCACTTACTATATGGTTAGGGTTAGGGTTTGTTTTAGGGTTACTTGCATGCAATTATGCATAGTTAATTGTTATTATAACAGTAAGTACGTGTAAAGGACACCTTAAAATGAAGTGTTACCAACATTTTTAATGTTTTGTTGAATGACTATTCTAACTATAAGCGTAAATATGTTGTAAATAAAACAATGTTTACTGGAGTATGTTTTATAAGTACTATTTCAAAACTAAAAATGTCGCATTTAATTTACTAGCAATTTCTGGGTGAAAATAGTTTCTATACCATTTTTTCGTTAAAGAACATGTAACTAAAGAACTTGCTTTGCCTAATTTAGCCACTTAAGGACTCTGTGATTCGAGCTTGCATAAGTCTCATTGCTATTTCTTGACTTCTGTTGTTTGGTGGTGATTTGTGAGTTTGGTTTGTGTCGCGCAGGTGAGTCGTGCGGTGACGGGATGGGTGTCGCGCGCGTTCCGCAGCACCTCAAGTTCCGCCGCCGCGCTCCCACTCACCGCAGACGAGCCGGTTACCGAGCACACGCCCGAGGACTGCCCCGTGTGCGCGCACAACGAGTGGGACCCTCTCGAGGAGGTGATCGTAGGGAGAGCCGAGAACGCCTGCGTCCCCCCCTTCACCGTGGAGGTCAAGGTACAGAACACACAGACACACACACACTCACTCTCACACACACACACACACACACACACACACACACACTCACACACACTCACACACACACACACACACACACACA
>JAFVLL020033017.1:21584-42673 GCA_021397915.2 Tor tambroides
GTGTGCATGCACTTGGATGGGTTAAATGCAGAGGACAAATTCCGAGTATGGGTCACCATACTTGGCCACACACCACTTCCCTTTCCCCCTTTCCTTAACTCTAGATATAGTAAACACTGTAGTTTGTAATCGCTGTCTCTTTAGCTCCGCCTCCCTCTCCATGATGAGGTTGTGACCCATCTTGTGTCATCTCTTGTCCAATTAAGTCAGCGCTGTAGTGTGATGAGATCAGGGACAGATGGGTGTAGTTGTAGATGAGGTCAAAGCACTTCTGACCTGCTTTTATTCTTGCACACATATGGGTGCCATCACTTTCTCCTCGCACAGACGAAACCTAAGTTTAATGTTTGATACAATTTGAGTTCGTTTTAAGGTCAGACAAGGTAGGCACTGCAATGGAACAGATCTAATGAAAGAGACTCATTGGTAATTGATTGGCTGGTTGCAGTTACAGATATTATTTGCAAAGATACATTTTGCATGCACAAAGTAAAATAATGAATAAAATAATACATAACTATCAAGCAAAAGACACACGTACATCTCAAAATGGCTGTTACTTGGTAGCTCAAATGTAGCAAGAAAAATCTAATGTTGTTCTCATTATTTCAGTGGGTTGCATCACCCAGATACTTTCGTATGCATGTGTGTGTGTGTGTGTGTGTGAGACAGAGAGAATGGAGAAGGACAGCAGTTATTGTTCACATACCTATTATTTTCTCGGACCACTCAAACATGCTTTCTACTTATTCAAGGTTGAATTTCTCAAAGTCCAATAATGAATGATGTTTGTTTTTTTGTGAGCACAAAGTATTTCGTTTATAAGGTCAGTTAATTCTGCGTTAATAATGCAATGTCAGCCGTGTAATGTAATGTAAATGTTGTCTTGTTAGTGTAAATCTGGGACGGGGACACATTTGAATTTTTTAAAATTTGTAATAATGAAATATTAATGAAGTAAATCAATACATGACAACAGAAAGCATGAAAGGCATTGGGCAGAGTGCTTCTGTGTGCTGTACAGATCTCCTTCCTGTCAACACTATACTTCATCATGGTCCTCAAAACACACTGCTGCTATGGGACATTGCTGTCAGTACTGTGGAGGTTTGTATGTGTGTGTTTACATAATTTGTACATTATAGAATGCAATGTTTAGAATCTTGTGTTTTTAAATGAATTATTCACCCTTTTTTGGACTTTCTTTCAAAGAACATGAGGAAATGAGAATTTTGGGGATTAGACTGGTCACTCTTTTTCATGAAATTATGATGTTGTCCTTTCAAAAGGATGCAAAAGCACTATAAAAATGTCATAAAAGCAGTCCAAATAACTGGCAAAACATAATTTAAGTATTCTGAAGTCATTAAGTAGCTTTTTGTGGTGAACTGATCAAAATATAAAGTTTTAGTTTACCAAAAAATGAAAATTCTGTCATCTTTTACTTACTATATTGTTATTTCAAACATGTTTGCCTTTGTTGCTCTTGTGGAACTTCAAAGACATTATGAAATATTATGGCAAATTTCTCAGTGTTTTTTTTTTTCCTCCACACAATGGAAGTCAATGGTAACCAAAACTGTTTGGTTTCTAACATTCTTCCAAATATATTTTTGTGTGTATGTGTTCTGCTGAAGAAAAAAAATCATACAGGTTTAAAACAAAATGGGTGTGAGTAAATATTGACAGAATTTTCATTTTTTTGGGTGAACAATTATTTTAAGTCTTGATTCTTTGATAATCTTCTTATCCAATTAGTTGTTAACTGCTGTAAACAGATTATTGAGTTAAACTCAAGAACCAAATGGGCCTGATTTGATAATGAATCATTCAGACTGCTTTTATGAACTAAATCAACTGATTCATTAAAAAGACCTGATTCGAAAGAACAATTTGTTCACAAATCGGTCATTACTTCCCTCATGAATGTAGTAAGGACTAGAGCTTATGTCAAGGTTTTTGTCTAAATTTCTCTCTGTTCCTCACAAGAAACAGAAAATGAAATCGCACGAGTCACATGGACCACTTTTATGATTCTTTAATTGTGCTTAAGTGTCCCATTCATTACAATTACATGAAAAAGAGCAAACAGTACAATTTAAAAACTCCTTTTGTGTTCCATCGAAGAAAGAAAGTCATAGAGGTATGGAACATATATTTTATCATCTTCAACCTGCTGTGGACTATATAATGACCTTTGTGTGTACTTCAGGAAACCAGGTTGACCTAAAAGTTTACAGCATTACAAAGGCAGGAGGCACAGCAGTCTGCTGAAGCTGAGTAAATTTGAGTTTCTATAATTCAAGGGTGTCAGCTGGACCTTTTGTGTGCTGTCTCCGCTCCGGGTCAATCAGTCATTCACAGACATAAGTCAGTCACTAAACTGGAGAAAGCAGAACACGTGGATCAATACACAGAGTTTTAATGAGGATCTCTGGTGATTGCGTCGAAAGCCAGGATGGATTTGAGACCGTGGGGGTGTTGGTCATCTGTTTCTACTACTATAGTAAAAGCAGCCTGCCATCTCCATTAGTGTGATGCAGACCTGCGGGCATAGCTACACAATCACAGTGTGAATAACTGAATATTTACTCCGTTGGAATAACCGTCTCGCTGAGAATGCACATAAAGAAAGAGAAGAGGTCCGGAAAAGGACGGAGAAAGACGGACTGGGGTGAGATGGGAGGGGAGAGTCAGTCAGAAAAGATTGGCATTCAGATCTCCTTCTTTGTGGGAAGATTTATGTAACCACCTTGGTTTAAAAATAGACGTGACAATTTTCAAGCACATACATGTCAGATGTTTGACAAAGCGTAATATTTTAATCAGATGGAAAGGAAGGGGAACCACATTGTGTAAGTGACAGTAACTGTTGGAGTTGTCTAGTGCGTTTTTGGATTTGTATAATTGAGGTCGTCAACGTGATGACTGTGCTGTCCGTTATAGCACATGCTGAAATGGTCACATCAGCATGTCTGGTGCTGTTAATGCTAACTGTATATCACTACATGTCACTAAAAGTTTTGATAGATGGGGATGAAGTGCTTTGGCATGTTTTAGGTTCATATCCAAAGTCCATTTGTGTGTTTTTATTTTTTATTTTTTTTTATGTATATACATGTAGATATTTCTTATATTTATATGTAATATAAATAATATATATATATATATATATATATACACACACACGTATGTATATACGTATGTATATATGTATGTCTGTATATGTGTGCATGTTTTTGTGTTCACTCACAAAACCTTTGCAGTCTCTCACAAAATCCTACTTTATATCATTTCCAACACAAAAGTTTTGTGAGTAAAAACAAATTTTCTCATGGGACCTTTCACTTTTTCAAGCGATTCTTTTTCAAGATTTTGATCTTTTTTTTTCATAATTTCGGATCTTTTTATCTCCTGTATTTGTGTTTTTGAATTTACAAACTTGACTTTATAAAATGGTAAATACAGATTTATATTTTACAATTGTTTCTGATTTTAAGAATGAATGTGCTACCTTCCACATAGCCATAGCTCAAATATGTTTCAATATTTTTGAGCATGCAGTTTATATTAAAGTTGTGTGTGGGCCTGACATTTAGGAACAAATTGCATCATAGTCTAGTGAACAGAGTTGCATTCTTGATTTTCCCCTTCATTCACTTTTTCCTCTTCTAATCAGACAGAAGAGAAGTAACTATGTATGAACTGTGCGTCACTAAGTCTTCATGCATGACCAGCAGACATTCATCCTCCATCTGTCATGATCAGAGTATGTTAGTCTGTATGTATCTCTCTCTCTATGTATTTCTTCCACTGTCTAAGTCATGAAATGATACAGTGAATTTCTTCTTTCTGATTCTGGCCTAGTAGTAATTTGATTTGTCCTCAGTGTTTTAGGATTTCCTCATTGCACAGCAGTTTCCAGGCATCCTACTGTGCCTGAGCGTGGCTTTCTGTCCACTGCATTTTTTCAGTTACCTGTCAAGAGACTCTGACTCTCCAGAGGTTGTAATTAAATTCCATTGGTGGGGTAGCGTTCCTGTCAATTACGCAATAGCAGTATTGAACCCTCAGCTGCAGCCTGACAAGATAAATATGCTTTAAGAGAGAAGCCTGCTTGCATGAAAGAACCAGCGTTGTGCACCAAACAGTTAAAAACTCTCTCTCACACAGGGCACGTAAGGTGAGGACTCCCAGAGGCAGTGTCGATGTCTAATCCACTTATCCTATTCTCTCTTATCCCACACCGTAGATCCCAGCAGAACCCTTAAGATCCCCAAGAGAAGATTGCTTATGTGGGGGATGTGATCATGTTCCCTTGAATATCTGAAATCTATACCATCACTTGCGATGTAAAGTCTCTCCTCCTCGCCCTCAAGTGTGGGAGGTTCTTTTAATGCATGGGTTCGTGAAAAGGGAAATCATGTCAGACTTTCACTCCAACATCCTCCCCTCCCCCATTCTTGCCTCTTTTCTCTCTTCTCCTTTTTTATAATCAGCCCACATTCCTTTCTCCTCATAATAGGGATGAGTTGTATATCTTAGTTATGGATGTGCAGTGGCTATGATTAACCATTCTTCTAGACCATCAGCTCTGTAGAGAAATATAAAAGCGATAATAATATGTGAAGAGAAGATTCCTTCATGCTTATACATCTGTTCACAATATTTATCAGTGTTGATGTGTAGCTTTCAGTAGCAAACTTTCAATGCAGCTGTTTTCATACAGTAATACTAGCTCATTCAATTGCAACATTAACATTAACATGTTAACATGTTAACATTGCAACATTCAATTGCAACATTATTAAATAGCAGTGTATCATGACAAAATGCTAAATATAAAGCAATAAGCAACTTAATGCTATGCATTACTTGACATTAGGCACAATGTGAAACATAAAAGTCCCTTATTTGTAGTAAAATCACTGCGTCAAATGCTAGTTGCTTTTAAAAATGGTGGCAATATATCAAAATACACCAATGTCCATAAATAATCAAGGACAATAACAATAATGTTAACTGTAACGGTAAAGTTTTTAAAATGTTCTAAAAGAATAGGGATGTCCACACCACAGCTATAATGATAACAACAAAAAAAACAAACGATATAGAATCAGCACTGGAGATTTTTTTTTTTCCCAGATGATGAACAATAAAAACACTGACAGCCAATCAGAGTCCATCCTGACTTCAAAAGCTTAAGCATTTAAAGCGGTAGACAACATAACTGCAGCGCGCACTCATAATAAACAAAACGTTATCGTCCATTGGTGTGGATGCTAGTATAGTTATCATTATAGTTATCTTAATAGTTTCGGTTCTTGGTGGGAAATGCCCTTTACATTAGTTTACGGTCACCAAGTAAAGTTTTAACGTGGCACTTGAATGTATGGTAACGGGTGTAAATTTCCCTGCGTTTTTTACTATATTTATGTCATTTTACTGTAAATGCCATTAATTCAGTGGGGAGATCTTGATCCTACTTGTTTGTTTGTTGTGTCAGTTTGCTTGTTGCTTGAAGCTAACTGCTTTTTTCAAAGGGTTGCTTCACTCCTTTATTGTGAGAGGTTTATAGCTTAACTACAAATAGTTTATACAAACTACAAATAGCTTTCCCATGCAGCGTTGTTATTTCTATAAATGTCATCATGTGACGGAAATGTGTTTTTGAAGCTGTGCGTATCTGTGGTGTTTCTCAGGAATGCATCTTCTCTTCAGAAGCTTTGTTGTGAAGATGTTATTGGTCCTCTGCCAGGAATTTCTGTCTGGGTTGAAGATGGATTATCTAATGTTTTGAGCAGGCTTGTGTAACTATGCCTGCCATGCATATTCATATTACCCAGATTCATAAACATTCATAAAGGGCTCAGTATCAGTAATGGCTTAAATGCTATTTGATACCTTTACCTTTTATAAATCAACTTTGTTTAATAAACACCTTTAGTTTTTTTTATTCTGTGATTTAAAGGATTTTACAGTTCAGCTGCTACTATGAAATGCAGAAGAACAGAAATATGCTATTATCCTATTCCTCACAGGTGAACTTTAGACTAGCTCTGTTTACAAGCCTAATCAATCTGTTTGCATCTGTTTGGCATAAACCAGCAGTTTCCCATTATCCTGTTTTCATGGAGGCATGAGCACTGGATTGGCTTCAATAACAGGTTTTATCCATGTCCCATGGCTGACCCAGTATCTTCCTAGTAGCGCTACTGGGCAAACAACACACCCTCTTTGTCTGTGGAGCACTGGCCCATTCGAGCTCATCAAAGTTTCAAGAGTCATTCAATCGAGCATTGCGGCCCATCCAGGGGAGCCCGTGTTGGTCGAGGAAATGGATACTGGGGCACCTGGGTCTGACTCCATTACTGAGGCCCTGTCAGGGCCATCTCATCTGGGGAGTCACTGGAAAAAAGCACAGGTGGGGTTCTAGGCCATGGATAATTCAAATGTGACCTCCTCTGATAGCTCTGGTAAGGTCTAAGCAGGTTCATATCACTGGAATTGTTTTTTTCCATTATCATATTATATTAATTCTATACTTTATTATATTATAAAATATTTGTTATTTTAAAAATATTTTATATTAGAATATTGGAATAAAATAAATATGCTGAATAATTTGTATTTTAACAATTTTGATAATAGGTTATACCATGCTGAATTGTGAATATCCTAGGGAACTGATCTATCTTTCAGTGGGAAAGTATATTCCAAAGAGTGTCATTTTTATTCGTTTGTCTAAATCATCAATTGAGCTTCATTTCTTTTGCTTCAGAGAGGTTCTGACAGGTTAAGCTGAGGTCACAGAGATTTCAAGGGATCTTGTTTTCATTAGCATGCAAGTGCATGCAGCTATATGCAGATAAATATCATCTGTCTCTGTAACTTAGATGGAGTGTGGGCGTTTTAATCGTAGTAAGAAGCATATGTTAGAGTTTGGACACCTATCACGGCAAGGTCACTGGATCATGGTGCCTGGACAATGGCACTGAGGAGATTGCTGATTTCTTGGATTTTGTCATTAGTGATCCTTCCAGAGGTGACCTGGTAGTACAGAAAGCTATTGTTTAGAACAACACTCTCTTTCAAGAGCTACAGCAGCCAAATCCCTCACAGAACTGCTTTAACTCAAATATCATCATTTACACGGAGTTATGGATGTCTGCTCTGGGACCTGTGTGAGATCACAAACAGAGATCATACAGGGATTATATATCTGAGCACAAGCTATTATCTAATGAACTTCATGCCTTACCCACAAATCTGACATTGTTAAATAGAAATTATACTTTTATTTAGCTAAGATGAATTGAATTTATTTAAAGTGATAGTAAATACATTTAAATTGTTACATTTCAATTTCAAATAACTGCTCTTCTTTTGAACTTTCTGTCATTGAAGGATCCTGAAAAACTTGGAAACATGGTTTCATCAAAATATTAAGCAGTTTGGCTATTATCATACATGTTTCTTAAGCATTTTCAGCACCAAATCAGCATTTAAGAATTCCTAAAAGATCATGTGACACTGAATGGCTGATGAAAATACAGATTTACCATCATGGGAATAACTTACATTTTAAAATGTTTAAATTATGATATTTCACAATAATACTATTTTTTACTATATTTCTGATCAAATAAAAGCAGCATTGGTGAGCAGCATAAGAGACCTCTTTCAACAACATTAATAAAATCTTAATAAAAACAAGACTTTTTAATGGTAGTGTATATATTTTTCTGTTAATATATTTAATTTTTAGGTAGTTATAATAATTATCTTCAAGTTAACAGAAAAGGAATTGCATTTTTTAAAAAAATGTTTTGCGTTCAAGGCTGTAGAAAAATTCATCTAAAAAAAATTATAATAATAAAATAAAAAAGTTTTATAGCCAATAAATATTTTGAGGCAAGTCATTAAATTTAAAAAATCAAAAACAGCAAAAAAATAATAAAAATCTTACCAGACCAAAACTTTTGAATGTTAGTGTACTGCCCAAAAGTAATGAATTACATGGTGATGTCTCAGTCTATCATTGTTTTATTTGGTTATGCTTTGTGATATCGCAGACAAAAGATTTCCAACTCAAGCAATTGGGAATTCGCTTCATTTCACTTTGCCATTATTATGTTTGTACACTAAGAAACATAATACATCCTCTCTGGAACTAACTATGAAACTGAATTATCTTTACATGATTAACATTTGAATATAATTGCAGGAGTACAATACCATGTTCCGGATGTGATTCGCTCATCGATCGGTGTGTCTCACTGCTGTTGTGGATCAGTTAGAGAAGTCAAAGCCATCCGAGACAGGAAACTGAGCCGTCTCCCTGCTGAGCAACCATAAAATGACTTAAATGGATTACTATGTGCATGATCACATTAGACTGACCACAGCTCTGGCAAGAAATGTTCAAACTCAATTTCAAACCTTTGTAGATCATTGCCAAAAGATCACTAACATCTATTGTCGTACAATAATGAAAGATATTCATACCGATTACATTCAGTTGGGTCATAAATATCTTCATTTGGCCACTTATACCATGTCTCTGCAAGTAGATTAAATAACTTTTCATCCAGATGCTGGAATTTCACCTGTGCCAAAAGGTCAAAGGGCCAGAGTTGGACATCTGAATGGTTTTAATGTCTTTGCACTGGCATCTAGGGATGAGGTAAAAGCACATGACAAATAAGTACAGGTCGTAAAGCACAACACAAATTGTTCTCGTGGCTCGCGTTTTGCATTTAGGAATGCTGAAGGATATATTGCTGCTAATAAAAGTGATATTGCTTTGATCCAAATTTATGTTGGCCATTATGTACGGGCTGTTTAGAGACATCCCAATGACTTTAGGTCTACTTTTTCTCATCAGCAGAAAGATGGTCTGATACAGTGTGCTGTTGCTCTGGTAACAATGGGAAACACTCCAAGGGTGATATTAGGGTTACTTGTCATTCAGCTAAAGCCTTTTTATCCAAACCACATGAACTGCCCCCCTGGAACAATCTGCCGATAAGTGCACCCCTCATTGCACGATGGCAATAGGGCAGAATTGCGATCATATTAAGTCACTGAGTAAGTGGATCTGAATTTATAACCCTTGTGCTAATGGCAATGGTCCCAGATTAGAATATCAGCATTTGTCAGATTGGACGTGTTGCATCAGCCCATATACATGCTACTGTACACTAATTAATCACAGCATTAAATAAAAATGCTACCTGGTCTAATGACGAAAACATACTTCTGGGAACTTTTTCGCAAGACACGAAATATGTACCAATAAGTACATATCACTGCAGTTTCCAAAAGAAATGAACACTTGAGGCGGTAAAATAGCGAGCACTTGTAATCGTTTTCGTACACAAAGCTCCATATGTTTTGCTTTCAGGACATAACAATCTTGCTCGGTAGCTCAGTCGGCACGGAATTGGACTTAGGCTGCAGAATCCTTGGGTACGAATCCCATGAAAAACAAAGAGCTGAAAGATGAGAGATTGAAAAACAAACTAAAACGGCATGCTTGCGATTGCATTTTTACATCACATTTGCTTTTGTTCATACTATTGAGTAGATTTAGGTGTAGTGCAGATGGTACGTTATTTTTAAATGTCACAGAGAATTAGACGTATAGTGCCACTCAACGGACATTTCAAGTCAGAACTGCCGTGACACGTACAAAACCTATGTCACATTAAACGTACCAAATGTACGTTAATCTCTTCTGGGGGGGAAAAAAACACTACGTATTTCGCGTCTTACGAAAAAGTTCCCAGAGGTACGTTTTCGTCATGAGACCAGGTTGTAAAAATTCTGTCATCATGCACTCACCTCAAAGGGGGAAAAAAGCTGTATTGATCTTCTGTGACTCATTCGTATTGCAAGCTTCAAATAACAGAAGAGGTCCATACCACTCATGCACTATATTCCAAGTCATCTGAAACCATTTTAACCACAATAATCTTCCCTTAAAGAGTTAGTTCACCCAGAAATGAAAATTCTGTCATTAATTACTCACCCTCATGTCGTTCCAAACCCGTAAGACCTTCATTAATTTTCGGAACACAAATTAAGTTATTTTTGATGAAATCCAAGAGCTTTCTGACCCTGCATAGACAGCAACGCAACTGACACGTTCAAAGCCCAGAAAGGTAGTAAGGACATCATTAAAATAGTCCATGTGATATCATGTCAGTCTTCTTCAGAAGAGAAGAAATTGTTAAATAAGGTCATTATTTTTGTTTTCTTTGCGCACAAAAAGTATTCTCGTAGCTTCATAACATTATTGAACCACTGATGTCACATGGTCTATTTTAACGATGTACTTACTACCTTTCTGGGCCTTGAACGTTTTAGTTGCGTTGCTGTCTATGCAGGGTCAGAAAGCTCTTGGATTTCATCAAAAATATCTTGATTTTTGTTCCAAAAGATGAATGAAGGTGTTACGGGTTTGTAACCACACAAGGGTGAGTGTAACTACATGGCTTTAATGCGTCAGATACAGATCACTGGTACTTCTGTTGTGATACAAATAAATAAACAATAAATTTGCTCTTTTTGTGTTTAGCAGAAAACAAAAGTCAACGGTTTGCAATGACATTAAATAAATAATGAGAGAATGTTTTGCAGGCTTTAAATAACTTAAGAATGAGTAAATGATGACAGACATTTCATTTTTGTGTGAACTGTCCCTTTAAGGTAAATAGACCTCTGTGTTTAAAACGTGGAAATAAATCTTTTCTTGAAGCAGTTCACCAGGGATTAGTTTGAATGGCAAATGTCTTGCCTACACTGACTAAATCCAGTATTGCAATATACAGTACTAAAGTGAAAGGATGGGCCCCGGGGCACCTTGTGTAGACAAATTAAGTGTGTTCTGGGTTAAGAGCACGAGGAAGAATTCAGGTGACATTTTAATTCACTCCCCTCAGCAGGCAAAAACACATGAGTATTAGAGAAAGGTAGCACAGTAATGTCATCCTAGCCCTTGGAAAAAGTGATTACAAAGACAAACTGCAACCCAGAAACCCATGCTAGCACTTAAACTGTCCTTTTCCTCTTCAGTTTGAGTTATATGACCTCCAAACTCTGTTTCCAGCACGCTTGGCTTCACCTTTAGAATTATTTTGAGTGGCTCTTGACATAATCTGAGCCTCCGACATCTTTTTTCCCTGAAAAGAGTTCTTTGTGGCATTGTGCCAGAAATGAACCACTCCTCCCGGCGTCAGATCCTTGTGAGTTACATTACACTAACATTACGCTTCCCCTCCCCCATTTAACTCCCTATCTCGTTCTTGTTTCTTGCTCGTCTGAGAACACAGCTCTTTTGTTTCAAAAATCTCACCAGTTTTTCCCCCCCGGGGTTGAACTTTGTGATATTCTAATTGCTTTCCACTATTTTCAGCAACTTCCACCTCCCACCCCCGATCTCTCTCTCTCATTCTCTCTCACCACCCCCTCCCTGGCCTTTGAAGGTGGGCAGAAATAGCGCATGTTGCTTGTATCTACAGTGTGCCTTTCTAGACAGAAAAATGAGCCACCGTTAATGAAAACAGATTCGTTTTATGACCCAATTTTGTCCGCATCAGGCCTCCTATGACTCAATCTCATCCAGTGGGTTTCCAAAAGATCATTTAATGTTTGAAACAGATCGCCTGTGTTTTTTAATTCATCGGATTCCGACTAAGCATCCAAATGATGATGAGGACATCGAGCGCTTGTGTTTTTGTGTGGTTAAATCAAACCTGGTAATCCGGTTACACCGACATTACATGTCATCGGACTCCTGAGGCAGGAGTCACTCAATCCATTCAGAGGGGTAGAGAGACTCAGGAGGTGTTAATTTTGGCACACGCCGTAACAACCGTCCCATCCAAACCTTGACTATGGAGACCTGTTGCGACCAAGAGGCTGCCAAGCTCTAACCCCATTAAAATTCTTTCTTTATGAGCAGTTGCCAACCTGGCTGAGATCTGAATTGGATTTGGCTGCCATACAAGGAGGCTAATCAAACCCTGGGCTTCTAGGCAACTGGACCTATCTTGTTCCTTTAAATTAGAGCTGTAATTTCGTCTCTGAGGAAAAGGCTTTTGAACTGACCAACACTGCAGCGTTTGTATGAAATAACTGTTTGTTCTCATTGCCACCCTCCAGTGATTTCTGTTTTTGGCTTGTTTTTTGGTACAAACTGGGCCCAGGGGGTGCGACGCCCTGAGCCATCCCTGAACCCAGGATTGAAAAATAACCACAAGAGTGCACAGGGGCCCATTAAACACCCCTTTCCCATTTATCATGGCACAACAACAGCAGCAGCTGCGCGCTCGCGCTCACACACACACACGTATCCATCAGCAACATGTGATAATGGCCACAGCGATTGCCAAACCACGCACAAAGAGGGTGGACAGCCAGGACCCGGGGAGAAAGATGATCTTATTAAGTGTCAATGTGGTACGGAAGGCTGTATGTGAGGCAGCTGACACATTCTGAGAATGGTTGGCATTGTGTCCTTGCTGAGTGATAGCAATAATCATAAGGATGGCAACAACACGAGGGCCAGATTTTCAGCTGATGCGTTCCAAAAACAAGGCAATCAAAAATACAGAGATGGATATTTGACAGGGAATACCTAACTCACCTGACACCAGAGTGCTAGTTAATGAGATTCGATTCGATATTTTCCAAGTTAAATGCACCAACGGTCAATGATCTCAGAATTACGGAAGGCCGTTTTCACCTCAGGTGACTGTGAGATGAAGTCTAAAATAACTCGAAATTGCAAATTCTAAAATAAGTCAGTTATGAGAACTACAATAAATTTAGTGAAGTAAAATAAATTGTTTTATTTTTACAAATTTGAACCTTTTTTAAAAAGAGGAAAGTGTGCAAAGTTTTAATTGTGAGCTTGTCTTACATTGTAAGATATAAACTTGAAATTATAACGTAAAGTCAGAATTGTGAGATTTTAAGTCACAACTGAGATATTTGAGAGGAATGCACACGCATGCGTTGTATGGTCTCCATAAGGGTGGCAGACAGGATGAGGAGGAGAAGAATTGTTGTATAAAGTTGTTATTTTTGTTTTCTTTGCACACAAAAAGTATTCTTGAAGCTTTGTAAAATTACAGTTGAACCACTGATATCACAAGGACTGTTTACTGATGTCCTTACTACGTTTCTGGTGCTGGGAAAATTTCGGTTGCGTCGCTGTCTATGCAGGGCCAGAAAGCTCTTGGATTTCATCAAAAATATCTTAATTTGTGTTTCGAAGATGAATGAAGGTCTTATGGGTTTGGAAAGACATGAGGGTGAATAATTAATAACAGAATTTTCATTTTTAGATTTGAACCTGCTTTGCTACTTCCCAAAACTCTTGTTTCATTTTCAGTTCTTCTTTCCCATAACAATGAAGAAATTACTAAAATGAACACCATCAGATTTGGTGAGGGCTTGAGATGGTTTCGAAACATCTTTTATAGTGCAGTGATAGAGTGTCTTTGGTGGCCTGGTATCATAACAATAAGGGGAAGAGTTATTGTTAGCCTGGATCGCAGTAATATCACAAAGTCCCATGAATCGGTTGTCTTGTGGAATTTGTCTGGTGTGCCTTTTAATCCATAACACCGCCAGAATCTTTAAACAAACCTGATGGGCAGAAACACTATCATTCTTTCTTCTACTGGTCTCCAATTAATAAAAGTCTACTCGTGTGTCACCATTGGCTGGCTTTACAAATACAAAGTCTGGCCTTGCCTTTTATTTACTCTACCTCCGCAGAGCACCACATCTCCATCGTCAGTGAGTCGCATAGTTACATGACGTGAACATGGGAGCACTGCTCAGTTCCCGATGATCCTTCAGAGCCTACTGGAAAAGGGAAAGAGCAGCTACCCGTGAGACTGGAATTCACGGTTGCTAGGAAACGTGATGGAACATGAATATCACACGTCAGAAAGCTCAGCACGGTGGTAAATAGTTCCCTGAGATGAGATGCACAGATATCTCCCTCGATACAGTGAGCCGCTTATGCCTCATTGGCCTCCATCATCATCACTTCGCATTTGTTTGCATGCATTGTGAATGAGTCTCAAACTTGCAGTTACCTACACGTGATTCAAAGGCACATCAGCATTTGTGTGCAGCTTGTTAACAATGAAATGCTTGAGCAATGTTTGTATTTCAGCCTTGCAGCTACAAAATCTGTTGTGTACCCGACATGAGGAACTCTGGCGTTATTTCAACAAGCCCTTTTAAGGAGACTGTAGTGGTTTAGTAGAATATGCATCTTGCTTTTGAGGTGAAACAGAATTACCCTTCAAGTTTCACCAAAGTCCTATACGGATATTAAGCTTATGAACAGCTGTGGCATTTACCAGCATATTATAAAACTTCACATTAAACATTAGACTAAGCAACCTTTGTGTGAACGTTCAACTCATAAGTGGTTTGAAGTCTTATTTTCAATCCTGTAAACAGCAGAGCAATCGACAGCAAACAGATTGGCCAGAGGACACAGCACTCACTTGGAAGTTATTTGCAAACATAGATAACAATTTGAACAGAAATTGAACACAATTTTTCCGACGCGAGACATTGACTAATCAAGTCTTTAAAAGTAGCTAATTACAGCTAATTATACTGATTATAATCATGCAGTGTCACTCCCAAGTATGTAGCAATGGCAAGGTAAGTGGGTAAAACCAGCATCATATTACTGGAGAGTGGACTAACAATTGTAAATGCAGCTGAATAGTAGTGCCAAACAAAATACTACAAAAAGGGCAGGGGAAGCAGTTTTTGGGTAAATTGTTAATTTTATTGGAAAACAAATATACAACTTGGAATGGATTCTGAGGCATGGCTGTGCCATAAGCAGTTACAAAAGAAAAGTGACTAATTAAAAAGCATAGTAAGAACAGAACAAATACAAAAAGGTTAGAGTGTATGAGTACTCGGCGATAAACCCGTTAGTATTTAATTCAATGATGTTGCAATAGTGCAATGCTGAGGACTTTTCCCATTTCTATTTATACTCAGTCCATTGTCCATGCAGAGTTGCACCTTCACATAAAATCAAAAGAGAGGAAAAAAAAGAATCATGCCAAAAATTGTTGAAATGATGCCACACTGTGAGTCAGCTGGACCCTCGATGTCACCGCTCGTCAGGTGGGCAGGCAGACAGAGCAAAAGAAGAGGAAAAAGGGGCCTGTGCGTAGTCAGTATCTGTGCCTATAAGTATCACCTGGTCCCTTAACTGCTCCTTCTAACAGACTGTTTACGATGACTAGGAGTTGGGGGAAGGCATGAGCACTCAAATCTTATAGTATACATGCAGATCCTTTGGACAGCAGGAGAGGATGGGGAGAAATTAAAATGAAACATTTTACAGAAATTAAAAACAAGAAAAGGCAGATAATTTTATACAAGAAATTCTGTACAAGGCCTTCACTTCGCTGTCATCATCTGTACAAATTCTGTGAAGAGAGAGGAAAAAGAGGGATGATTAAGCATCACTTCGAATCACTGCAAAAAAACAGTTGTACTAAATGTTTTAAATGGACACAGACTCACCTTCATAATTGACCTGACCATCTCCATCAATGTCTGCTTCTCTAATCATTTCATCCACCTCCTCATCTGTTAATTTCTCCCCCAAGTTTGTCATCACATGGCGCAGCTCAGCAGCACTGATATATCCGTTCCCATCCTGAACAAAGAGAACAACAATCCATCCAAATTAAGTCTAGGAATATCACTAGCAAACGTGAACTGTGAATTCAACAGTTCTTCAGAAGCCTTACCTTATCAAAGACACGGAAAGCTTCTCTGATTTCCTCCTCGCTGTCGGTGTCCTTCATCTTTCTTGCCATCATGGTCAGGAACTCAGGGAAGTCTATTGTTCCGTTACCTGATTAAAGGGTGAAGTACACAGTCAGAAAAGTGATACAACACCGTACGTTTAATTGTGAAAATGATTTCAAGTCATATGCAAATTGGCCCCTACTCGCAAGAGTTAACATCATGCTGATGGCTAATGTAGCAGCAAAAATGTGTCCTTACCATCAGCATCCACTTCGTTGATCATGTCTTGCAGCTCGGCCTCTGTTGGATTCTGTCCGAGGGAGCGCATGACAGTGCCCAGCTCTTTGGTCGTGATGGTGCCATCACCGTCCTTGTCAAAGAGTGAGAAAGCCTCTTTGAACTCTGGAAGGATAACCAGGCGAGACAGATTAGTGTTTGAGTCACATAACCACATACTAATAAACCCTCCCTCAAAAATCGCGCCCATCAATCGCTTTCCTATTTTAGCAACAAACTAAAGGAGCAGGTAAAGTGCTTATAGTCCTTCATGTCAAGCATTTAAATATTTAATTACTTGTGGGAATTATAATTCCACACGGCCACTTTGTAGATCCCGTACTATATACTTCATCTTAAACAGGTTATACAACAAATTCCAAAACTTAAAAGTTAGCATTTATTAAATAGCTGTCTGTTGCTAAGACCAATAACAACAAACGCCTCCATAGATGAATGTCTAGGATGATAGGATGCTGTGGAAGACACACACAAACACCCCAGAGCCATAGCAACAGCTGACCACTATTACTAATTTTAAGGCCTTTGAGTGAAAGCAGTTCAACCAGACCTGCAGAGCACCATGCAAAACAAATCACTTTGCGTAGACGCCTCAAGTACCTTCTAGATTCAATTTCAAAAGACAACATTCAGTCCAGTAAGAGTCAGAACTGTCACTGATCAGTTTAAATGAGGAGAACTGATCCTTGCAGGCATAGTCAGGACAAAATTATAGTGACAATTGAGACTGCATTTCACCAGTGCATGCATTTGCCCAGCGGTCTTAAGACTAAAGGGCAATACAAACCCCCCTTGTGCCAACACTGCCCATTGAGCAGAGCTGATGAGACCATTTGATACCTCCTGTGATATAACATCAGACATTTCAGATGGACAAACAGCTTTCCATTACACAAAACATGGGCCCATTCGACATGTTTTAACTAAAACATGCAAAATAATGCTGAAGCTTAAGGAAATGCATCCGGCTCACTTATTAATCTTATTTATTTATTTTCTATGAAATGTTATATTATCCAAAGAATCAGCACAAAATACAGAACAATTACAGCTTTCCTACCTCATTATAATTTAATTAAAATAATTATAATAATAATAATTCCATTAACAAACACTTCTAGTGTTTATTAATATTTAGAATCAGTTTTTATTTTTATATTTTAGTTAATTTTTAGTAACTTCTTTGTTATTTTCATTTTAGTAGTTGTTGTTTACATATATATATAATTATTAATTTTATTAATGTTTTAGTTGTTGTATTAAATCAGGTTAAACTAAATTAAAATGAGAAATATTGCCCTAGCAACTAGCTAGTTTATTTTATTTGGTAACAAAACAGTTTATAGTTTTAATTGGAGTTTCAGTTAAGTATAATAACCCTAATTAATACAGTAATTAAAAAATGAAAAAGTAATGCCTAAGTGATAAAAAAGTAATAATTTAACATAAGATTACTTAAATTAAATGAATCTGTACAGTATCTGTTATAGTTTAGATTCATGTATTTCTTGTTGGAAGCTGTAAAAGTTATGAGCCTGCACATTCAAAGAAGCAATAACCCACCTATTCACACAGATTTGACAGTTACAGCCTTAAAAGGCAACCAATGAGCAATTGTAGAAAACTAGAACAGCCAGTGTATTGCAAAATGCCATAATCCAGTGCAAAAACTCTGAAGGGGTGTGTAAGAAAAGCAAGTGCATCTCCTTACCAGCTATTTGCTCCTCTGTGAGTTGATCAGCCTGGGGATGGGAAGAGATGACAAACAACCATATTACTAAATGGTGTGGAGAATGCACTCACTAATAGTGTTTTGGTTCTCTGACATCAATGTCTAGCAGCCCATGTGAGACCAAACAAAGACCTCAGATCCCCTCCCTCCAAATGTTACGACACCAGCTGGAGAGAATAAAGTCCCAACATAGCGACGGTGTTTAGACACTCCTAACAACAGCAGTTCATCCACAAGCCTGATTCCCGGTATCTGGTGAACGATTCCCTCGTGGCACTATAGACAGTCATTTTAGATAGTAATTTAACCTTTTTATTGTTATAGTAGCCCTGTGCCATAATGCTCGAGTAACCTAGTAAGAGAACTGCAGGCTATTTCATAATGACTGAGTCTGATCACTACGTTTTAACATGCATATGTACATTAAAATAAACGGATATATGAGCAAAACAGGTGTGACAATGAACATGAATCTATTAAGATCGTTCGAGAATTAGATTAAATGTACCCTACACGACTTTATGCAAAGAACACAATACATAACAGCTTTTTTTCGGTTTAACCAGCTACTTTTCTTAAAGAAGCCCGTTATGGCCGGGTAGCTCACATGTGATGCTGTCCAACTTAACAACTAAACCAACCAGGATACTTTCGGTTCAAACAGCTTACAGAGAAACGAATTCTGTTAAAGACTGTATAAACTGTGAATTACTGAACCCTATTACAAAGTTTAGGAAAAAGTACGATCTCAATAGGAAAACTGAACGTGAATGGGTTCAAGCAGACGTCTGAAGTTTAGTAACGTTAACTTAACTGCTAACGTTACTTCCTTTACATTAGCGCAGAATTTCTTCGTGATATTTAAAACCCAGAAGCGGAATATAACAAAAAAGTACAGTAAAACCCGAAGTAACAGGAGATGCGAGGCGGTGGGTAACGTTATAACGTATTCCTTCATTCAGTCCATCCACTAGCCGTAAATTTGGCGGCATGTTTCTGTAAACGACCGAAGAAAACTCTTTTATCTCTTTCTTGACTTCTTTGCTTCCACGCAAATATATGTTAAGATCATATATGTTTTCATTAACGCATATCCATCATTTATTAGAAATATTAGTGTGCACTCACCATTTTTTCCTTTTCTCTGTCTGCCTCCCTCCGTCTCCGTGAGAGATTCACAAATGGTGGTCGGAATATTGGTATAGACCCGCCTTAACGGTCGTACATAAACACCTCCCATCTTCCTGTATCCATCCGCCAACCGCACTGCATTCTGACTAGCGGTGCGTCGGAAATGCCGCGATATTTGCCTACGAAACTGAACTAAGCTTGAATAAACGTGATATATGTCCTTCTTCGGCAAACGATACGGTATTGTACTTTGCTATCGGCTGATCTTGAGGCACAAAAAGCAGGCGGACTATCTGACGGCGGAAGAATACTGAACGCGTTTCGGTTGTGCGGATGCCTCTGATTGGTTCGTTTGTACCTGCAATGCGTCACTCCCTGGTCACACACTGTAGAATTTGCACGGTCATAAATGCCATGTAACTTAGAGTTGAAATAGGAAATCACCTGAGCCATTGTGAATTCCACCCTTAGGGGGCCAAAATTATAGTGTTAATGTACTGGCTAAATGTTAAGATTTTTTCCAATTAAATAACCCACCCCCCCAAAAAACAAAACAAATTTGATGTCAAATGTATCCAGATTTCTTAACATGGTCCTAATATTTACAATGAATCTTCACACAGATAAGAAAACATATATGTTTTCCATAGAAGCTTAATTGTATGGTGTTGTGCTGTATATTATGCACACATATGCAATTTTTAGATTCAAATAACTCTTTTCAGAATGTGAATTAAATGTGTAAACAAAGTAAAGTTGTGCAACTTAAATGTAATAATCCACAATTTAGACATGTTCACAACTATAACAAAAAAATGGCCTATATTAGCATTCACACACACACACACACACATAGTAAAGTTCTTTTAGCCTATTGTAAAGCATTTTTTTTGTCAGCTGGAAAAAAACAATTCTGACAGTTATTCCAACAATATTGTTCTTCTGTGTTGCTATCTTTATTATGGTGTGAACTATTCTCATAGATTATTAAAATGTTGTTATTAATGATTATTAAAACAGTGCCCTTTCTGTCAAGATATTCCACCCTTATTGGTTTTAGCATAAGATCTTAACAAAATATGTTAATGTTTTATTGGTCATTTAAGCCACTTACTGTATCTGCTTTTGTCACTGAATGAACAAAACAATAGGAAACGCAAATCAATAGGCCTGTATCGTAAAGAAAGTCAACTTAAGAAAGTCAGTAACAATAGCACCAAAAGTGATGCCATCAACAAGATCCTGCCTTGTTTATCAAGGCCTACTCAAACTCCTAGCCAGCTTCTCAATGCTCGACTGCCTTAGCTCCCTCCTCGCAGGCCACCTGTCTCTGGCCATGTCCCAGGTCTGTTGGATGTTGAAGGGATGAGAAGACAGACTGTTGTTGAGGGGGGTTGAGGCATTTTCTCATTTTCATACCAAAAAAGCAGCAGGAGCAACTGAGATTATCAGTTGAGTGAACCACCCTCAGTATTGTTAATGTGATACATTTGCATTGTATTCATCTTAGGTGTTGTTGGATCATAGCCTGGGTTTATTATTTACCCCAGATGTTTTCCATACCTCTCCACCCCCTCACCTCTAACCACCACCCCACCAAAAAGGAGATGACTGAATCAAACTTCCTTTTAAGAAAACAGTTACATCTAAAACAGTACAGCTTGAACTTGGGTGGTTCCTGCATGCTTGCCTTTCCAGAGCTTGTAAAACCAAGGGAAAGAGTGAATCATCCAGTGGTTATACCCACAACACATGCAACATGTGTGCTTAATGCTTCCTTCAGGTTACCTAAAAGTTTCCAGACTGTCTGGATGCATAGAGCGGTGTCTGGTATCTTAAAACACTACAGTTCCTGTAAGATTTTAATCTGTCTTCCTAGGACTCCACAACATAAAAATAAACTTTTTTTCTTTTTTTTTGCAATGCAATATTTAAATGGCCAGATTGTGCAGTACTTTGTTTGGGAGGCAACATAAAAAATGAGCTTTCTAGGGCACTTGTTGGAGTAGAAACAAATGTATACACAGGTGCATCTCAATAAATTAGAATGTCGTGAAAAAGTTCATTTTTTCTTGTAAGTTATTTCAAAAAGTGAAACTTTCATATATTTTAG
>JAFVLL020033018.1:0-21792 GCA_021397915.2 Tor tambroides
CTGTGCCGCTAGGCAAACATTCCTGTGAGAAATCTTTGCTAATCTAGTTCTGTTTAAAAGCAGCAATTACAGGATCCACACGATTTAATTATGCTTGTGTGGAAGCGCCGGATATACGTCTCTCCCCGTGGATATTCTGCGAGTGGAGAGATCAAAGCGCATGCACAAACACACATGCTCACACACACACACACACACACATGCACATCAGGAGGCTAAGTTCAACCATTATGAGTTAGATGAATTCTGTGGCCTGGCTACAACAAAGCAAACACAACGCTGAGAAGTAAATGAACACAATTAAGAGCATAAGGTCATAAAACTGCACTAATAACAGCATATTATTTACATGCGACCTCCTTCCACGACACCATACTGACTAAACACAAATACGAGATCAATTGTCTCTAAAGCTAATAACAGCACTAATAATCCAAATGTCTTTCTGATGCTAATGATGATGTCTGCAATAATTGCGATGAATTAAATGTTATTGAGCGCCATTTGCACAGCGGTCATTGTCCATTTAACTATGTTAATCATGTTTAAAGCAGCTGAGAGGAAACAAAAGCTAGTGTAGCGTGAATTACTGCATTAGTGGCTTGCTAAGCCGCATGTGCTTTTGGAATAAACACGTAGCCGAGTTAATCAGTTGTTGTATACCAATTTGTGTGTTGAGGATTGGAGCTTGCAAGTATCCATGTGCAACAAAGATTTTGTTGTTGGAATAGCCATCTTAAAGGGATAGTTCACTGAAAAATGAAAATTCTGCCTTTATTTACTTGTTGTTCCAAACTTGTATGACTATCTACAGTATGTGGTCAAAAGTACACTGGATCTAATTAACTTTGTAAAGACATTCTTCAAAATACCTTCTTTTGTATGCCACAGAGGAAAGCCTAATAAAAAATCCCATTCATTTTCTCCATCCGTGAAACTGATTTTTAACAATAACTTATGGCTATAACAATAGCTATGAGGTTCTTAATCAATGGCATATGCTTTTGTTGAAGCCATCAGTCTGGATTATTTCAACTTATTTTTTTAAATAAGCATGTTTGACAGCACAATGCTTGGTAAAAAACTACATTACCCATGATTGTGCAAATAAATATTCACCAATCAGAGAATCACGATAAACACATTAAAAGGAAATTGCTCTTTAGTGTCAGTCTCCATATGCACATAAATAAAATGTATTTAAATGCATATTTTGCAAAAAATAAAATAAAATAAATAATTTTAAAAAATACTGAAAAAGTGGGCAGACATTGTTGCACTCTGTTGTCATAATATCCACTAAATAGTATAATTAAACGTTGTCCAAGGTAACCAATTTCCTAAATCCATTTCTTCTTACATAATAATAAATATTCTGTATCTTTTTTTTTTTTAATATAATAAGCCAGATGATATATGGTGAGCCCGTTATTATCGCAAAATAAACCCCTTCTGGGTGATACAAAACCTAAATAGTTGTCTATAAGTATAATTACGGGACCCTTTTTTCCATTCATCTCAATGACAAAAGTGTCCCATTTTACATTTATTTACTCTACTTGTGCACAGTTTTGTTTCCTGAGTGGAACCTTCCAACAATAATGTTTACATTTACACTGATACACCTCTCTTTGTGTAACACAAAGGCATTGAAGCACAACCAAACAAAGAAAAATGGGTATCGAACATTGGCTACATTTACATATATATTATAGTAAGTATCAGCAAATTTGTCCTTGTAAAACCTATTGTACCCGAGACAAGAGTGATACGTGCGCAGACGGTTTCTGTATCCTGATGTTGAGAGATGACAGACTCCTACCTGGCTCACTGTCTGGACGCTCAGACCTATTTTAGCATGACCTCCTGACCCTTACCATCTTTCTCCATCCCCCCTTTTGTACAGTTTCCCAGTGATACCCTAATGATGTGCACTTTTTTACTTCCTAACTAGACCAAAAGTCTCTGGTGTCAGATCCTCACACTATTTTCCACTCTACTTTCCTCTAATTTTCTGCCTTTTCATCCATATATCTCTATTCTGTGTCCTGTCTTTTGATGGGTTATTTTAAGCTATTTTCAGTATCAACTTCGATCTCACAGTCCCCGCAAGAGCTTTCACAGACAAACCGCAGAGGAGAGGAAATGTGAGCTTGGATGAGGGGAAAAAGCACACAAAGACACTTGCACAAACATAGACATAAAGATATAGAGTGTATACACAAACAATGAGAAGATTTCCAGATGAAGCTTCTGGACCTCTGGAAAGGCTCTTTTCACACATTGTAAACACAGCTCGGGCTCCTTTATTAAACCTTTTTGCATGACGACATGGTGTTTTCCTGCTATTGTTGATGTTATGACGCCTAGTCTCGTTTTCACATAAGAGAAGACCAAAAAAACACTGTTTCAGTGGGTAATGGAAATAGAAAAACCACTGACCATAGAAATGCTAGGGCAAGATCAATGTCAAGGCCGTACCCATCCACCCTGTCAGAGAATGAAGAGTACACCGCATCTCTATTTCTCCACTTCACTCTCTCAGTACCCTTGCGGTTGGGTCTGAAACCAGTGCAGCCTCTGGAACTTGGCGTTTCGGCCAGAAGCAACCCCATCAAGAGGCTCAACCCAAGCAAGGCGAGGCAAAGCCTTGGTTCCTGGAAATAAGATCTTAAAAGTGAAATAAACTTGGTTGATTATTGCTTTAGTCTCCAGACAAAGGAGCAAATCCCTTGTGTCCACAACCACACCATTTATTATATGAGCTATAGTTCACCCAAAATGAAAATACATTCATTTACTCACCCTCATGTCATTCCAAACCCACATTACATACTTTCTTCCTTTGAATACAAAAGATGTTTGGAACAATGCTCTTTCTATACAATAACAATAATAAAAATACCATATGTGACCCTGGACCACAAAACGAGTCATAAGTGTCAATTTTTCGAAATTGAGATTTATACATCATCTAAAAGCTGAATAAATAAGCTCTCCATTATTGATGCATGGCTTGTTATGATAGGACAATATTTGGCCGAGATACAACTACTTGAAAATCTGGAATCTCAAGGTGCAAAAAAATCAAAGGATTGAGAAAATCACCTTTAAAGTTGTCCAGATGAAGTTCTTAGCAATGCATATTACTAATCAAAAAAATACGTTTTGGCATAAAAAGAAAAATCAATATATATATATATATATATATATTTGGTTTTGTATTGTCATTGCTATTATATTTATATCATGCCCCAGTCACATTCTCTCTCTTTATTATTGTACTTCCCTGTTGGTTTTCCACTTTATTCTTGGCAAAAGGTCAATAAATACATTTTTAAAAGTATGCAAATAAGTAAAACAAATACATAAATAAACAGTCTTGAGACAGTTTGTCGAACAAAATGAGGTCAGATAAACCAAGAAAACCTAATAAGCGGGTCAATGTGTGCTGCCTATTACTTGTCTTACTTTAATACACTGGCCTTTCTCAAATCCTTATCCAGAGCTAAAAGCCACTGTGATCAGCTGAACAATGCCCTCGCTAAAATGCTATAATCCAAAGCCTGATGCACAGACATACCTAAATGATCTAAGCCATATTTTTAAGCCATAGAGACCTTATTCAGCACAGAGCGCCGAATGACCACTACTATATATCACATGTTAATTAATCCCTACAAGAGGCATGAAAAAGAATTAAACTCTGAGCTGTGCTAGCATACCACTTCTTTATCGTCTTTTATTTCCTCATCTGTGGTAGGTAGGAAACGACAGACATTCTGATTCGCACAGGCTACTGTGGCCTTTGAGAGAGAACATGTTAGGTGGGCTGCTGACAAGAATGAGATCGGGTGCTGTGAAAATCCAGCTCAAAACCTACAATACAGATTAAATTCCCTTAAAAGCATAGGACGTGCTTTCTCCAACATACATCACATGAGAGCTTGTAAAGACGGCTTACGTGAGAGTCTGGGTGTTCTTAAAGCAAGAGCGAGTCCGATCGATTAGACCATCATGAAGGAAAATCAAAGACAACATAAAATGATGGCAGAAATGCAAAATCCAGCCAGATTCTGGAGTATTTTCTATCAGATCCAGAGTTAAAACCAACCGGCTTAAAAGCTCGGAGATAAAGAGAAAAATAAATAAATAAAAGTTCATTCTGTGCAACGCCGTAGTCCATAATTCTCCAGAAGACATAATGGTAATAGGATCAAAGAGAACTCGTCAATCAGACCGTATTGTTTTCTACAGATTGGGATGAGGAAAAAATGAAAGAGCTGTACTATTTTTTACTTAAAACAGCCTTTGCTGACTTCTTGTATCCAATCCTCTTGATCTGGTATTTCCCCGAGGAATGCTGTCTGCGAAACGATTCACAACCTTATGTCAAGTACCCTAGATTTCAAACACATGGATAGACCGCCTTCTTTACCTCAGACCCCCCCATTAACGTCAGCGCTTGTTTTATTAGAACAAGAAAAACAGTAATTTGTTCTTACCCGTACATTACAAACGCAACTGACTTCTTGACATTTCCTTTATTTTTGTCTTGTCTTGACAAAAGACTCGTAAGCTGGTTTGTAAGGTGCTTGTGTATGCTCTGTCGGAGAACACTTTTACTCTCGGGAAAGCACGTCACGTCAGGTGTCAAGGCTTCAAGCATCACAAATTCCAGCAAACAAAACTAATGGGATGTTTAAAGGTGATACGTGTCATTTTTTTTCTTTAGTATTTGAAAATATTTTCCTCTAAAAGCAGAGATAACAAGTAGTTATGAAGGTCGAATTCCTGAAGAGTGCTATCAAAACGCTGCTCTGTTTGGTCTGTCCAACTCAACACAGCAACAGTGGTTTAACCAATGGCGTGAGTTTAGGGCGGGGCTATCGGGGCTAACCAATGGCAAACAGGGAAGTGTTAGGGAAACCTGTTGGAAAACAGTATTTTTAAACCGTTTATAAACAGTTATATAAATTATAATATACATATTTTACAATACTGTTTCTATTTTAAAATATTTTAAACAGCAATTTATGTCACATGGTCCTTTTGTGGAAACTGTTTATGAACATAAACTTAAAATGAAAAATATTAAAAAGAGAGAGAACCTTTAACATTATATGTGTATTTACTGTAAATTTATTGTACTAACTTCTTTATATAGAAATCTTACATTTTACCAAACTTTTGGCAGTTGGACAGACAGTTAGATATAGATAGATAGATAGACAGACAGACAGAGAGATAGACAGATAGATAGATAGATAGATAGATAGATAGATAGATAGATAGATAGATAGATAGATAGATGTACATTTTAACATGCAGTCTGAAAAACGCATATTCATTTAAACAGGATTAGATTACATTAAACATATTAAATTAATAACTGATTAACTGATTAACTGTCTGTTAGCATTAGATGCCGGCAAAAATAAAATATAAAAACTGTGAAAATGAGCATGCAAAATTAAATCCAATATCTACTACATAAATAAACTCAATAATATCGAAGGATAACTGATATTGTATATATCGTGCATTCTTAATCTAAAACTTTTTTTTATTGCACCAAAACAAGGCTAACAGTTTATTCATCCTCAATTGCTGGTGTGTCCCACATCACTACTAAATCCCAACATCAATATGCAACCGGCACGACGGGCCGCTGTGTCTATTTAGGGCTGCGTGTCAGACAGCTGGAAGTGGAGCAGGCCTAGCAAGAAATCTCTTACTTTTTATTGCCTTGAGATAAACACTGGATGGACCCACTGGGATGGCACGGGCCTGGCCCCATAGTTTTCAAGCGGAAAGAGCAAGCGAGAAAATGAAAGAGAGATTAAACATTGTCTCTGCCCACAGCGCTTCAGAGGGGGCAGCTTCTGCTCCGCTTTGTTCTGTGATCAAAGGTGAATCAGGGAGAGCAGATTTCAAGCAAAAGAAAAAAACTAAGCAAGTATTTATTCATCTAATTCCTCTCCAAGATGCCATGAATATGCAACCAATTTGAAAAAAAAAAAAGACCCTGAGGAACTTTGAGCATCTTAACCTTATGCAAACACAGCCTGTAGGGATTTCAGCAACGATTAGTTCTTTTCAAACGCAGGGTAAAGGAAAACAAGAGATGCCAGAGGCTGTTTTAGAGTTTCTTCTTTATTGTGCTAAACGTTTAAACTTGTTGAGGAAAGATAATTGATTAAAAATCATTATTAAAAAATAAACTGCTTAGGCGGAAGAAGAAGAGAGCAGTAAGTGCACCTGACTCTAGGCCTCACTTTGATTTCCTCTACTGTACACTGACTTCCAGAAAACATTGTTATCATATGATTATTTCAGTTTAGTACTGTATGGCACACAGTGTGTGTTTGACTGACAGAGCTAATGAGATAAAGAAAAGAGAATTTCAAGAGAAGTAAAAAGTGAAAAGTGCATCTGTGGGTAGCTGACGTGACATTTCAAGGAGCGCTATGCAAAATCTAAAATAATATTTTTAATTACAGTGCGCTTGTCTAATTATTTCACATGCAATCTATATAGCCTCATTTATCGAGACTATACAGATTACTGGTACCTTTAAAACTTAATTTGTCACAAACTAATTAAGTTTTAAAAATTACTTAGAAATTTAAATGTGATTGTAAATGATACAAGAATTACAGGCCATCTAAAATGTATATACATACAAAAAAAATTCCACAAAATATTAGCAGCACAACCATTTCCATTATAATAACATTAAATATTTTCTTGAGCAGCAAATCAGCATATTAGAATGATTTCTGAAGGATCATGTGACAATGAAGACTGGAATAAAGGCTGTTGAAGATTCAGCTTTGCATCACAGGAATAAATTACATTTTAAAATATATTACAATAGAAAAAAAGGTATTTTAACTCGTAATAATATTTCACAATATTACTGTTTTACTGTAGTTTTATTCATATAAATGCAGTCTTGGTTCAAAAACATTAAAAATCTTAACAACCCTTCAGTGCTAGTATATATAAAGTATAAAGTATGTCTGATCTGCAGGAAATTCACTTTTGTGCTAGGGCTGGGGAGGTTGAACAAAATCACATATATTACAGACTTAATGTACAGAGGCGGCATAAATGTATATATGTGTCAAAGACTCAATGCACAGAGGTAGTATAAATGTATATGCACATGAATTACAATAGAAAGAGGTAATGCATCACAGGCTTGAAATTTGATTCTAGCACATAAAACAAGTGCTAATTGAGATGGCAGTCTATGATAACTACTTTATTATAGCGCCTACACATAATTGCATATGCTATGTCAGCAACAGTTTTAAATGCATTGATTTTTAATGAGGATAGCACATTTCAAAGAAGAAAAATGTTTCCAAAAGTTGATATAAATGTGCACTTCAATTTCCAATATTTCAGATCACATCTGAGTGCTATGTTGTGAGGGAAGCAGACTACCTTGATTTGGCATAGTTCAACACATCAACTTCATTTTCTGAATAACTGTTGTCATGGTGATTACAAAAATGTACATCAAATCTCTTTCAAATGACATTCTGTTTACAGCTTGCTTTCAACGAGTGCTGCTAGCACAATGTTAAATGCAGCAGGCAAGAGATTTGTACATAAGGTAGGAACTTTAATAAGCCTATAATATGAAGCCTAAAATATACTCTGAAAAATAGACGTTTACACTGAAAAATAAGTGAATACACTGTAGCAATATTTTACACATAGAGTGCCTGATTAAAGTGGATTGCGAGTTAGTCAAGACAACATAGGTATTCATAAGATGTAAATGAGTTTGTTTCTTCATCAGAACAGGTTTGATCAAATTTAGCATTTGTTTCTTATAAACAAGCAACTTTTCACTTCACAAGATGTTAACTTATAGACTGAAGTTGTGGATCACTGTGATGTTTTTTATCAGCTGTTTGGACATTCTGACGGCACCCATTAGGATCCACTGGTGAGCAAGTGAAGTAATGATAAATTTCTTTAGATCAGTTCTGATGAAGAAACCAACTCATCTATATCTACACCTCATGTTGAGTACATTTTCTGCAAATTTTCATTTTTTGGCTGAACTATTCCTTTAACAAACCCAACCAGCCCTGAGATGAACCACAACATCACAAACTTTCAAAAGTCACTGTCAAAAATCAATTCAACTGTTGTGCTCTATTCCTAATCAATCACTGGAAGTGTTTTCCTGCCTGTCACACAGAAGGATTTTCACACCACAATTATGCACTTTACAAGTGTCACTACTCGACATCTCACTAGCTGACAAACAAGTCTGCTATAACACAACCAAGCTTAGGAAATCTAGCCGTGGGCTTTATGATGGATCTTAATCCCTGACGTATTTATAGACAAAAACATATTTTGCTAGAGTCAAATATGGTGATTTAAAGCTGCAGTCCATTATGTGTGTAAAACAGATTAGAATAAAGTAAATGACGGGAACCAACAAACAAATAAAGATAAGAAAATAAATGTCCCAGGACACTGCACCAAGGAAGCTAAAGAAGTTGCCATTATACAGTTTCAGATACTGAGTGGTATAGTTGTTGGTTGAAATACAGATCAAGAAAAAAACAGTCCCAGGACATTGCATCAAGGAAGCCACAGAAGTTGCCGTTACACTCCTTCAGACATTGAGTTGTATAGAAAATCCATAAAGCTATAAGTAATCAAATGCACTATTTCCACAGTTGCCTCTATTGTTACTGGCATATAAAATGATTGATGTAAAGAAAAATGGAGTGGGAAAAATGTTGATGGCATGTCAGAATGATAGATGAAGAGATCTTATCCCCGTAAAATCCTGCTGTTGACTTGCCCCACCGAGCACCGCGTCCCCCTCTGAGTTGCCGCCCCTCCCTCTTTGATAGCGAGGCCTTGATGGCTGCTGGGATTTGACCCCTACCCATCCCACTCTTTCTCACACTTCTCTATTCTTCCCTCCCCATCGGGTCCACTCTCAAACCCCGGCCTTATCCTCCTGCTACTGATAAAAAAGTAATAAAGCTTCTTAATGGCACATCAGTTTCTCCCTTTCCCATCTCTGCGATCCACAGTGGATTCGGGTCCCTGAAAATAGCGCTTTGTTGTTTTATGAAACAAAAGGAGCAGGCAAGCGAGCGTCTACAAGCTCCCTCGTGGTCTCCAGGTCCACGCTCTGCCATTCTAGAAGGCAAAATAAGCAACACTCTCAGACTTCTCAACGGATTTTACCCAGCGTTCCCTTCCCCGTATCCTCCGCTGAATGGTCGCTAATGGCTGTTGGAAAAAGTCCTGAGAGGAAGTGTCTCAAAAGGAAAGGGCTCTGGAAGTTTAAGATGGTTCTTTTAAGGTTATTTTCCTGCAGAAGAAGAGGTCAGTGCGACTGCTTAAAAATGCAGAGCTGTATGTGTGCCGGTCCATCAGGATGGAATGTTCACCTCAGGGTGGATGTTATTGAGTGATATTTCTATTCAAAGCGAATTGAACGGTGCAAATATGTTCATTCACTACGTTTTGACACTCATCCACCAACTACTTGACAGATAGAAGTGCAAATGTGACCTGCTCCATTGCATCGAGTCATTTTGACCCAGAAACACATTTGGAGTTTTACAATGTGCGCTGAAGGAAAAAGGAAAGAAAAGTCTCAGCTTTCTAATGACATGATTATGATTGTACTCCAGTCTGAGATCTAGTCATGGTGGCTGTCATAAAAACATGTTGATGAGAAAAAAGCTTCTAAAATTGCAAACAATTTTCAGACCTTATTTGGACCTTAAAATTAGGAGGCTTATTCAAACATACACATGCCATTCAAAAGTTTGGAGGTTAGTAAGATTCATAATGTTACAAAATCTATCATAGTTTATACAAAAATTTTAAGCAACTGTTTTCAACACTGATTATAACAAATGCTTTTTGATCAAATCAGCATATTAGAATGATTTCTGACGGATCATGTGACACTGAAGACTGGAGTAATAGAAAAGCTCAACTTTGCCAACAACTTTGTTTTTAATGTATCATGTTATGTTTCATCATTCTAGCTTGTGCTTAAGCAATGAAAACAAATATGATTTACTCATCATCATCATCATCCTGTTCAAAAGTTTACACCCCCAGTTCTTAATGTATTGTTTCCTTCTGGAGCATCAGTGAATGTTTTCACCTTTTATAATAGTTGGGTATGAGTCCTTCAGTTTTCCTCAGAGTGAAAAGATGGATCTCAAAATCATAAGTCATTGTTGGACAGAGGCCAAATATACAGAAGATGCTGGAAAACCAGATAATTTGTGGGACTTGGAGGATTTTTCTGAAGAACAGCAGGCAGTTTTCATTTTTATAAATTAAGTTTAATTTTTATAAATTCAGTATATGCAAATATCTGTTATGTATAATTGTAAATAGCATGCAATGTTTATGATCCCTCTTATTTTGTTAAAATGATTGCATATTCTGTTAGGGGTATGTAAATTTATGAGCATAACAGTATCTTCTGTAGTTTCTGAAGGGCAGAATTAAATGAAAAATATGGCATGGTCCTAATGGTGCCATTAGAGTTGTAGAAGATGTGTGTGTGTGATTGAGAGGGAGCAGTAAGCACTGCCCTGACTTTGCAGTGTCCATTGAAAGTGTATTCATTATTGTGTTTGTTTTTGATTAGTATCATTTTTTATTGTTTCTTTTTAAAAATATGTTATTGTTTAATCAGTTTAATGATTTACTTGAAGTGTCTGTGTTTGCAATCTAGTTTTCTCAATTTAAATGATTAGTTAAATGTTACAGTCCTGTTGTGTTTGTTGAATAATATTTGCAGTCCTGCATTTGCTGAAAAATAAAATTGAGATTTACAGGTGAGTGCATCAACATTTCCATCTGTGTCTGGGGGTCTGTCACATTAGTGAGCTGACTGGAAAACTGCCGCGCACAAAAGAGGCCATTTCTGTCTGTGTCAAGAAATCAGAAACGCCAGGGCACATGCATGGAAACTGCCGGAAACGTGCCGTTTACGGGTTTTTGCGCTGACATGAACAGTCCGGAAATGCGCCTTTTCATGCAGTGATATCTTTTCTGCACCCCAGTCTTTTGAGCATTGGATGTAGCTAGTTACACTTTCAACATGTTGCAACAGAAAAAACCTAAGCCTTGACGTGTTGCAAGGGTCCAAGATAACCCACAGAAGCCACAGGTTTAATCGAATCGGTCCTTCACCCTCATGTTTACAGCCAGGCAATCCTTTAGATGGATGCTCTCCCATCCAATCAATCCAAATCTATAGAGAGAATTACACCAAGGTCTAGTTTCCTGGAAGAAATCAATGAGGTTACTTTTTCACCTTAGAAAAAAAGAGTCACGAATTTATTATGCCAACAGATGACACCTTCCTTCAAAAATTCTTTGTGATAAATCTAGATGTTTTGCTATAAGGTTTTCCTACACTGTGCCTCAAACATTATCTTCAGTTAAAAATCAGTGGTTCCATGAAGGACCTTTCCATTGCACAAATGGTTCTTTACAATGAAACAAAAATAAATAAATAAATCTTCAGATAAAATAGTCTTCACACTAAGAAAAAACAGTGCTTTTAAGAACTGTTCACAGAAAGGTTCCCAGAATGGTTCTTCACTTGCATCGCTTTAAAAATCCCCTTTTGGAACCTTTATTTTAACATTGTACTTCTCAATAAAGATGGCCAAAGGATACAAACAGAAAAAGAATTAGACAACAGGACAGAACTTGGAAAGACCAATATCAGTACTGACAAGGCAGGCAATTGAGAGCTTGGATGATGAAAGCCGCCCACTCCCAGTGTCAGCCAGAGAGGGGATTGTTAGAAATAAAAAGAAAGGTAGAGGCTGGTCGGGGTGATGTCTCTGTGGGACAACCTCCAGACAATAAAAGCCATTATGCTTGCTGTGGCCATTAGGGTTCCTAAAAGCCTGATCCAGACCTCGCAGTCGGCCCTCCACCTGCCTGCTTGAGTCGACTTGACAGCTCAGCCCCGAGTAACCTGCCCCCATACGCCCGGAGGCATGTCCTGGGTATGTGGGCAGCGAGAGACATGCCTTGATTGTGCATTCACCTGGCTGATTTTCAGAGAAGATACACAACTGAACATGACATGAAAGAAAACTCTTAAGCACAAGCAAAGCATGAACTCTTCTTGTCATGGAGAGCGGGTACAAATATGTTACCAAAGAACATTTGCTCATGCTTTTTTATGATCTGAGGACATTTTTATGCACTTGGTCATATTTGCTTTAACACGTTCCTCGGTCTACAGTACACAGCTGTGAATGTCATTCCAAAGAATGCAACAGTTTGTCTTCATAATCTTTCATCAAAATGTATGCAATAAAGTGCTGACCTTTTCAGCTGACAGTGGTCATCTAGGCTGTGAGACAATCACTTTAAAGGTGAAGTGTAATTTCGGGTACCTCTAGTTCCAACAAAGAGAAATGTAATAATAATAGCAATAGCAACAGGTTTTGCAAACATGGCCTATCTGCCATTGGTCAAATAACTTCAATCCCAAACTTCCAGGATTTTGAAACAAACAGAAATGTTCTGATCAGACCACAGGGCCACAGTGTTCACATTCTTAAAGAAAATCTACAGTCCATCCAACAAATTAATATTTACAGACTTTCTAAAATCTTGCAAATTGTTATTACAGAAATTTATGCCACAAAAATGTTAAAAAGATTAAAGCAATAATAGTAAAGAGCAATATTTTCAAAACAGAAGCTTTACCATTGGCGTACGTTGAGAACATCCATGTCATCATCTCAGTTCCCAGTAGGTAGAGACTCAAATAAATATGGCCTGATTCCTGGGACAACATCATCCTCTCTACAATCCACTGCAAGCTCACAGTCAGATCTGCCTCCATTCTGCTGTGAAACGCCCACTTCTTACCATCCAATCAAAGCCAGATTAGGATTAAACCCAACCCTATATATTTATATTTTCTTTAATATCCTGTTTAACTCCGAAATATGTCAGAAGTGGATTTTAAAAACCTTTTATGTTGACTTAACATCATGTTAACATCAAGAAAATTGTATAAATATAATAATTTAAATTAATTTTACAATAAATGTACCATTTAAAATTGTTTATAGATTGAAGATTCGATATGTGAAAAAAATGGCCAGTAATGTTTTTCCCCTAAAAGAAATTAATACTTTTATTCATCTAGGATGCATTAAATTGTTCAAAAGTGTCAGCAAACATTTATTTTATAACAATTTATATTTTAAATAAATGCTTAAATTTTTGAGCTTTATAGTGAAAAAAAAAAAAATAAATTTTTTTTTTTTTTTTTTACAAATCTCACCAACCCCAAACTTTTGAACAGTAGCGTACATTGTTATATTATGCTATTAACAAACTGCCAAGTCAAATTTCAGCAACAGCAAATGTAAATATTAATTCCAATTCTGATTAAGAGATGCAAGAGTGACTAAAGGGACACAAAAATGAGTAGAACATAATCTAATGATGAATTAAAATTGATAATTGTGACTAATGTGAACATTTACCAAGGTTTACTATGCCACTTCATCTCTCTAGGTGTTCATGCAGCTTTGACAGGTAGCTGTGCTGTGACTTCACTTCTTCCAGGCATGCAGATCAGACAGACAACTGGGCCTCCAAATCCCAGCCTACAGCCAAAACTGGAATCACACAAGCAAAAATAAGGGAAGATGGAAAAGAAAGACAAGATGACAGGGATATTGCGCTCCATCTCTTTTCTCTGTCTATCTCTCTTTCACGTTTTCCTCGTCTTTTCTCCTCTGTCCTGCAGCATGAGCCGTCTCGCATGGCTGCTGGAGCATCTCCCGTCGCTGGGAGGCATTTGGAATGAGCAAAAGGCTGGGCACACAGCAGCCAAATGGCTTTTTCTCCATGAACTCTGCTAGTACTGCCCATTCCTGAGGTGATGACTGCAGGAGGAAAGAACAGCCCTGCTGTACAAAACAGGGATTTCTATGATGTTCAGCCCTAATTGACCTTTCTTAAAGGGCTAGTTAGAAAAGAAAGAAAGAAAGAAAGAAAGAAAGAAAGAAAGAATAATCCTTGTGTAAAATACTTAATTTTCATCCATTTGGAATGTGCATGGCAAGTTCAAGAACTTATAGTGACAGTTTAGTGTAGACTAAAGGTACTGAGACACTTTTAGGAATATATTCTGTTGTGTTCCTTTAAATGACATGAGGGTGAGTAAATAATGACAATTTTTATTTTTATCCCTTAAAAGGTTAAAAAGAGTCCAAAAAGCCTCTGTTCATCTAGTCAGTGCTGACTTTTTCTTAGTGTGTTAATTATTCAAAGCAAACCTTTTTTTTAAAAAAAAAAAAAACAGCCAAGGTGCTTAAGGTTTCACGCTAGGCTAATCTCTCTCATCCCAAACCATTTACTCTCCAGCAGTGCTGAAGAAAGCAGTCGATCCGTCAAAAAAAAAAAACTCTTGAGCCAGTGAAGGCTTCAGGCAAACGTTTAGACAGGGTTTACTTTGAATATCGCTGTGTGTGGCTTGTTTGCGTCGCAAGGGGAATCGGAAAAGGAAAAAATCGTGTGAGCTTTCTGTTAGTGACACTGAGAAGAACATGAAAGCCGTTCTCACTCCGCTAATACAGTCGAAGAGAACTCAGAGCCAAAAGCCTGAGGGGACCAAACAAGCTCCTACACACCAGTTACGCTCAGATAAAGAAAGAGAGAAAGCCAGAGCCAGAGAGAAGATGAAGAATAACACTTTTCGGCATTTCTCACAAGTAAGATCCATCCTTGTTAGTGGCTTGCAAGCCAAGCAAAAGTGAAAGAAAAAAAAGATGCTTCAAGAAACTTGCTAAAGGCTCACTTTGCATCAACAAAAACTTGTATGACTTTTTTACTTTTTTTTTTTACTTTCTATGTGTGAAAGGTGTTTTTAGCAGTATGAAAATGAGCGAGGTCACTCCAAACCTGTGTAGATGTACAGACGTAAACATACACTCCCGTTTCCCTCTAAGTTCCCTCCTGAGAATCGGCTCAGGAGGCGTTATTCAGTTTTTCCATTTCGCCTTTGAGGAGAGTGGAGGATCTCTGTCCGGTGTCTGAGATCGATAGCTGGTTAGAGGGAGACGCGTGGGCCCCGGATCAATGCTAGCGGCACTCCGCAGAGCTTTGAGCCTTGTTGGTGGAAGAGCAACGCCATAGCAGCAATATGGATGCAGAAAAGATCAAACAACTGATGGCGGAGAGGAAGATAGACTAGAAAGGGGGAATAGAGCAGCAAGAAGGGGGAAAGTAATCAGAGAGACACATGGGACCTCACAAAAAGTCAAAAATAAAAGGAAAGAAGGGCTCTTACACTCTTTCATGCACCTGTGGCAGTCCTGGATGACTTGGTACTGGAAGTACGATGGAGCAACATACTTTCATAAATAAGTGGCTCTGTAAGTGGTGTTAGTGTACTTGTATAGTTTCTTTAGTGTGCAAGAGGACACAGATTCCAATTAAAACCATTAAAGGGATAGTTTACAAAAAAATGAAAATTCTGTCATTAATTACTCAACCTCATGTTGTTCCAAACCTGTAAGACCTTTGTTCATCTTAAATTAAGATATTTTTGATGAAATCCGAAAGCTTTCTGACCTTGCTTAGACAACAATGCAACTACCACATTCAAGACCCAGAAAGGTAATAAGGTCATTGTTAAAATAGTCATGTGACAGCAGTGGTTCAACAGTAATTTTACTCTCATGAACGTGTGGCGAAGACTGACATGGAAGAGAAGTAAATTGTAAAATAAAGTAATTATTTTTGTTTTCTTTGCACACAAAACTTATTTTCATAGCTTCATAAAATTAAGGTGAACCACTGCTGTCACATGGACTATTTTAACACCTTTCTGGCCTTGAATGTGGTAGCTGCATTGCTGTCTATGCAGGGTCAGAAAGCTCTCGGATTTCATCAAAAAAATCTTAATTTATGTTCATAAGATGAACAAAGGTCTTACAGGTTTAGAACGACATGAGGGTGAGTAATTAATGACATCATTTTAATTTTTGGGTAAACTATCCCTTTAAGGTATGTCTATACAGCATTACTGCTATATTACGCATGCCAGGCCAGTAGTTGGCGATGTCACTTTGTAAAGAAACACTACGTGTATGCGCACAAATGCATTCCTCAAGCGCTCGTGCATGCCTATAGACAGAACACGTAATACACGCATGATGTCACCGTTTTCACAAATTGCACGTTGAAACATTGCATTTTCAGGCCCCCAAAACACAGTGGTCGAGTAAATTAACAAGCAAAACAGATACAAAGTTTTTAGTTGATAACAGTGTTGTTTAAATACCCCTTCAGAATCCATCAACTATCACAAGGGTAAATTCTATGAAAGATCTTTTTCTTTGTATTCATCACCCTTTAGAATAAGAATTGAAAAACAGAACTATTCAGGTGAAACTTTCCAGAAGGAAAGTGTACCTTTTTAAGACTTACAAGATCCATGTAAATTATAAAATATAAATATACTGTGTGATGTGTCCATCAATGTCCAGACAGCATTATGAGTAACGGCTGTAATGATCTAGTCGACCTCTACCCAGCTAGTTAAATCTCTCTTCTCTGCTAAAGAAGAGTGAACTTAGAAGAATTGATTCTTCAGATAAGCAGAAATATCTGAGGTAGAACCTGAAAAGGATGTAGTTTCTAAATCTATCTGAACACTCTCTTCACTGCAGGATTAGAATTTCGGCTTCAAATAATGGCTGACAGATCTTTTCAACAGCTCAGCTTGTCCATAAAAGCAAGATGCCCTGCAGCAGGTAGGAGCCCTTCTTTCACACATACAAAATGCACCAAAAGCAACCCCAGTTTTAATGCCAGTTTTACAAAGCAATAATGGTTACACTATTTTAAGGTGTCCTTATTACACGTTACATAATAATAACAAAAAATATAATAACAAAAAACATGCAAAATTACATACAAGTAACCCTAAGTCAAACCCTAATTAATTAAGTAGTTAATTAATATTACTCATTACTTAAATGTATAATTAGACTGTAACAAGGACACCTTAAAATAAAGTGTAACCCAATAATACAATAATAACCTTTCTCATATTCTGACACACTATAAACAATTATCGTATGGATTTTTTTCCATATTTTTGCCGGTTAATCATGATTTGTCACAGTCATATTTATTACAGTTTTTCTCAATTGCTTAAATACATTTCTTGAAACTATGCCTCGTATTCTCAAAACAGTAAACACGAATCCATAACTTCTAACTCAATTCCCCAAACTTCCTATATTCAGGTCAAAATGAAGCTCTCCATTCAAAACAACTCAATCTTGCTGAAAAACCGAACTTTGCTCTCAGACATGACACACAAACAGTCAAAAACACACACACTACAACACAGTTTTACACACTGATGAGATAAATTCAAAACAATACTACAAAAACCGGTAATAAGTGTTGCTTGTGGTACTTTCCAAATGCTTTATTCCTCAATTTAATGTACTGTAGAGTACAGTACAATACAGCATACAACAAAAATAATTATTCTGCCCCAGTATCTCGTCTTTGGTCTGGGACAGGCCAAAGAACCTCTTCAGCATCACAGGCCATACTGGCCCTGACCAGGCAGCGGAGGTAAAATCCTCTCGCAGGCCTGATGTCCTTGTGTCATTGTTCACAAACAAGATAGGCAAAACGCTTAGTCATGTTGTCAGTATAACAGTGCTCTCTGTTAGTATTACCTGATGTAAACTATGGCAGGAGTTTGGATGACAGTTACTGTATTGAAATGCAGAAGGCTGCACTTCTTATGTATGCCATATATCCATTTCAAAAGTACAAATGTACACATTACTGTATGTGGTATATTTATTGGAAAAGACTGGATATGATTCACAGTTACACTTTTACTAGTGGTCTGACCAACAACAACAACAACAAAAAAAACACACATTACAACGTCACTGTGAAATAGAAAAGAAAAAGAAAGATGTGCACAAAGGCAAAAATAAAAATTAGAAAGTCCACTGTCAGAATTTGTAACTCTTGTGTTGTCCTCTGTCTATATATTTCCAGGTGAAGGAGCTATTTCAGAGAACTGCTTTGTCATTGGTTGATCTATATTCTCTTCATTAGTGAAAGTCAAGATTCACTTGAACAATTCATGCCAAATTTATTACAGTAAAAGTCTAATAGAAATGTAGAAAATATGCTTGACAGTTTATGACAACTAGATCAACCATTTTGCATTTACCGTAATGATTTATACGATGAACTAATGACTTGAGGTTTTTTTTTTTTTTTTGAGGGGTAAGACTATAGCACAGAGAACTATACATTTTGAGCAACATGACAATAGCAACTGATAATTTACAGACAAATGTACATAATCAGTTGCATGAATGTACCAAAGCAATCACAGCTTGTTCAAAAGAATGAGAAACATTTTATGATGTGCACAAGTGGCTAGATGATGTGGAGGTTGAACAAGTAGTTTTGAGAATTTCATTTCTGATTCGAGAAATGCACCAAAGCCACTGAGAAAAACTGTAAGCTGACTTTATCCCTTTTATCTCCATCGAAGGTTCTGATTGGTGTGTGATAAATTTTGACTCCTAGTGTTTCCACTTGGGTAATTGTGTGCTAATTGAGCTCAAACTTTGCTGACTTGAGTGAACAATATTGAATGCTAGTGCTTTCTAAATGAGCACATAGTGTAAGCACTGAGAAATGTAGGGATTTGTGTGTAGAGTTTTGCAGTAACAGTTCACCAAATTTGACTCATGTGTCAAAGCAGGGAGTAGTGTTTATAGTTCAGGGAAATGGGTGTGCTTTTTGAAAAATGGCGTTATGGTTTTGAATTTTTAGTTCAAATGCCTGGTTATAGTGTTTTAGCAATCAAGAAAAACTGTAACATACCAATAACATTTCACTATATTATTAACAATAATGTTGTGAAATATTATTGCAATTTAAAATAATTATTATCTATTTTAATATATTTCAAAATGAAATTAATACTGTGATGCAAAGCTGAATTTTCAGCAGCCATCATTCCAGTCTTCAGTGTCACATGTTCTTCAGAAATGATTCCATTATGCTGATGTGGTGCGCAAGAAACATTTTTTTATTAATGTTTTTATTGAAATGAGCTTATTGAAATCCTTAACTGTAAATATGATTAACAGTAATAGTATACTAACAAGAGTATGAACCACATCTCCTCTTTGATTAACAACAAATAATTCTGCGCAAGCAGGTTTCTGTTTTTCCTGTCATAATAATGAGAGATATTTCAAAGAAGCAGGCGAAACAATACACATTTTGTCAGAGCTCTCCAAAAAACACATTTTGGAAGCCTCAGAGGGGAGAAGCCCGGAAGCTCCCGATCAAAACAAATAAAAGGCTCCTCAGATGGAACAAGATGAGAGGGATGTTCCATCAGGCAGACTCCATGCCAGACCTTTATTAGTCTCTGACTCACCTCAACGCTGCTCGGTGGAGCCCAGCAAATAGCAGATTAAATACATGGAGGAATTAAAGAAAAGTCTGAATCAAAGGAGATAAAAGGAGTCTTGCTCTCCACATATTAAGCATTCATCTCCGCCCCTGTTCCCAAATCAGAATCTGCGGGGGTCTGCAGGGAAGGGCTCAGTGTTGCGTCCCACTGCGACATCTGAAAATTAGTTTGAGTGAATAATACAGGAAAAAACTGCAGTGAGTGGCATATGAAATGACGTGTCTCTAAGTGGCTCTTTTTGTCATATTTCAACTTTACATTAAAGAGAATGAATTAGATCAATGCCTAGAGAACAGGAAACATACAAGCCAATTAAACAAATCAGCCTAGATCAAATCCGCACCAAACAACTAGGAACCCACGTAAAACCACGACCTGCTTTTGATACTTTCTGAATATTACTTTGATGGAAATTCATGCAAGTCTAAGCTGCAAGTCACAGTAAGTTAAGCTTTAGCTAATTGCAGATCTTAAACAAAAGATTAGGCGATTCACCGAACTTTAAACATGGAAATCTGAGATTTTTTTATCCTTAAAAATAGATGGCTGTAATAGGTATGCTACACAGATACGCTGTGGGCGGTAACATTAGGCTCTCAGCCTCTGACTACATGCTAATTTGGAGATCTCACCCTCCATTAGCTTTTCCACAAGATTGCTCATCTGTAAAAGACGAGTTATGCTCAAAAACTCTGCATGAAGGTATTACATCAATAATTGAAACATTGACTGGTAATATATTACAGAATAAAATGTAATTATTAGCTGTTAGTTTCAAATGCTTTCCCCTAGTGTTCATTATATTACTGATCATGATTGTTGTTGAGAAAGTTCATCAGAATTATTGCACTTTCACCTATAAGTACAAATAAGGAGAATGTCAAGTCATAGATATTGTTTATTTTACCTCATTCCTGATTAAATTATCATATAAATTCACATACTCTCTACATTATGAAAACAGGTACTCAAAAGCTCCACTCAAAATCTAAAAGAGTAAATTACTCCCAATACATACAAATTATATTCATGTTTATCTATTAAAACAACAACAACTGTATAGTGGCACAGAGGTTGAATCAGTGCATTTATTCAGCAACCACAATTGCAAACAATATAGTTCAGACCTATGTTTGGTTTTTTTGCCATCATTTTTGTTAACAAAATTAACACTACTTCTGTCTTTTGCATCAGCTCACTGAGAAACTTTTCAACAAAGACCCAATATCTAAGAACAAATTACAATATTTAATAGGATTTATACCCTACAAGACACAATAATGACTGTCCTGTTCTCAATTAATATTCAGAAACTATCAAAAGCACACTGTTCCGTGAATTTCCAGAAAATATGCATTTCTGCATGTGAATATTTACAGCAACCACCATCAAATTGTCTATTGCTTCCCCACTACTCTACATTAAAAAGTGTGCATCCCACTTACTAAATGTCCTACTCTCCTCTGGCTCCATATTCCCTCTCTTTCACCTTCCCTTTTGGGAAAGATGACACGGGGCTTGGTGGGGAAAAATGATTGAGCAGTGCCGGGGCCTGCAGGGGAGAGATAGCCGAGCAAGTTTCATCACAGCTCTTAGGAGTCTTCAGGCAATGAGAAACAGGCATGAGAGAAGATAGAGAGAGAAAGAGGGAGAGATACTGAGGAATGAGAGAGATGGTCAGGACATAAAAGGACACACATGCACCCAATCCCCCATAAAAGCCGTTTCATATGAACCCAAATGGTCTGAATTCGGGTAAAATCCCATTCATTTCCATGCAAGTTTGGTTTTTGTATTACTTCTCTGCATCTTGTCTTTATTTTGGGGAATTGAGAACAATTTTTCAAATACTTTATTTTTTTTTTATTATTATTTAATTTTCCATGGTTTATGATTGTATAGTATATTGCATTGCGTGAAGTGCGTTTTTGCAATGTGCAAACACGCTTTTTAAATGATTTCATTCAACTGAAAGTGTGACATTGCTTTTATACAAAACTTCAAAAACAACTGGAATATTGAGTTACTTTGGGCATCATTGAAAAAATCAGTGTTTGAATCGAATGCATCATTCAATGAAAACTTAAAAACATTCACTTGTTTTATATGCTGAATGGATAAGAGTTTTAAACTAATGTAAGGTCTGTTTTGGGTTTTGTTTCATGTTCTTGTTTTCATGTCTTTTATTTTGAAGTTTAGTTATGGTTCCTGTTTGTGTCATGCTTCCCTTGCCCTCATGT
>JAFVLL020033019.1:0-10365 GCA_021397915.2 Tor tambroides
GATCTAATTTCCTCATCATCTTCAGCTGGGATGTTCCCGTGACAACGCAGAACGGTGTCCGTCAGCAGATTCGCTGATGGACACCGGCATAAAAATAAAAAAAAATTACATTTTAAAAAAAGTTATATATATATTATTTTTATACATTATATAGCATATTTTAAAAACGTTTTAAAATATAAAATGCGTGTTTATTTCCAACAGTTATGCTAACAACAATAAAAACACGTTTATGACATTAAAACAGCGACATCTGCTGACGGACAATGTGCTGCGTTGTCACGGGAACATCCCAGCTGAAGATGAGGAAATTAGATCGCTCCCTTCACCAAGTGCGTTCCAAACGACCTGCTCAATCCAAAGTCCCCACTCCAAGGGGATAAGGATGATTTGGAACTTGCCCGTGAATCGTTCGATACGCGTATCGTTACACCCCTAATATATATATATTTTTTTTTTACACTGTAAATTAAGAACACATTTAAATAGTAATATATTGTGTGAACACATGATGGACAGTTCTGCTTATCCCTTCAATTTGATACATTTAAAAACTTTTTGTGCAATTTTAACACCTTTCAACCCAAATTTTCCCATTTCTATAATTAAACTTTTAACAGGCTGTCCTGGTAAACTAATGAAACAAAGCATAAAACATCTTCCCTCTTTTATGCTGTATTGTAATGGTAAGATGAGCAGCTTTCGAAACGTCTTCTATGATCTCAGTCTCTTATTGCACTGAAAATGGGTTTCCTCTTTTCGTTTCATGTAGCCATCTGCAAAAAAAATTAAAATAAATATAGCAGGTGTCACGTGCTATATTCCCCCTAATTATTAAGAACTTCAGACTGAATGTTTGAACATAGTATATAACTGAGTACTCGGAACATTTTAATATACTTTTAAAATTTTATTTGTCATACCACAGGACCATTTAAATCCAATTATTATGTTCAATGAGCTACTGAAGGAAAATGGAGAAAACATGGTGAGCAGACACACCTGTCCTTATACTTTCACTTATACATTTCAACCTAAAATCTTTATTTTGATTTACAAAAATATAATAAATACCCACAAATTTGAACTACAACACTAATTAAACACTTCACTAAAGAAAAAAGATTTCTGGTACTAAATAATGGGTTCAGAAAAATAGCTGCTTTTTTCCCCATCCAGTTACTGAGAAACTTTGATAACGGTGTTTTTTTGTTTTTTTTTTAATTGAAGAAAACACTTACTTGCTGTGGGCGGAGCAGCTTGTTCTGACATACGTCTAGCAGATGATTTCTGCTGCCACTGGAAAATAAAAAATATATACATATATGCATTATAGTTTTATTTTTTTTTTATCATAAATGTAAAACAAAAATATGAAAGAAAAAATGAAAATACATCAATATAACAGTGGTGTGGTATTTTCCTAAGTTTATCATTTATCATAATGATTTACTCTGCACTTACAATGAACTTCTGGACGCCGTTGAGTTTGTCGAACCTGAGGTAGGAGATGTCATGTTTGACTTTGTTGCTGTCCAGGTCTGTGGTGTAGATCTGCTTTATTCCAGCGCAGCCGATCAGAGGAACACACTCGTCACACGGGCATTTGGTCACAAAAATCATTGTGTTCTCCTCTCCTTTTATCTCTGCGCTCCTGCAGATTAGCAGGAAACAAAAGGAGGCGGGAATCAGAATGAATTCACAAATACAGTCAGTGCATTTAAACCCGAGCACGTCTCCAGCGTGAGCTGATGAACAGTTGTTCTTCTGACAGCTCTGCTCCTTCCCATGAGTCTCACCTGAATGTGAGCGCATTCTGCTCCGCATGGAGGATGTATCTGTACTTCCTGTTCCGTCTCTCCTCTTGCTTGTGATCCATCTGAGGATACTCTGCGTACTGTGAGCCCACTGGATAGGCGTTGTACCCACAGCCCACTAGGTAAAGCTGACCTGTGCCATCACATTGCGACTAGAGGTAGTTTAAGAAGAAAATCAGAGAGGTGTTCTTTATTTAAAATACATTTATAAACTCAACGTCAAGTTTTATTTGTGTTTTTGGCTCACCTGTTTTCCCTCAGCCCAAATAACTGCACCAACTCCCAATTTAGGATCCTCTACATAAAGAGACCGCATACACACACAAAAAAGAAAACATTTGAACTGCACCTCAATTTAACATTGCACCCTTACATCATCCTCCAGGAAATGATATCATTTTGGCAGGAAAACAACAACAGCATTAGCAATGGACTAGTTGGGCTGTCTCACTTTATGACATTACATACTGTTAGATAAAGTACTCATAATGATATTAAGATTTCAAAATATGGTTAACTCTTTCCTGCTTGATAGAATTTGCCGTCATTTACGAGACAGAGATTTACCGGTGTAGTGCCGAATTCTGACCCCCGCCACGTTATTAGCCCCCTAAGTATTGGTAGGTTTAGGGTTAGGTGTGGGGGAGGGGTTAGGATTAGGCAATCAGGTAGCGATTTCAACAAGGGGGCATAATTTGGCAGGGAGTCAAAAATGGGCACAACACCGGCTTTCAGTTTTTTCACTGTTATACGGTAGGAGGCGCTATTAAGCACCTCCTGAAAGAGCACTGAACGGCTAAGACGCAGAAAAAAAACAAAAATTTTGTGAAAATGGTCAAAGATGGCAACCAATTTAAAAAAAAAAAAAACGCTGACAGTGAAAGCATCAGCTGTCACCCTCAGGTAAGCTAACCATCAATTCCTCACTGAGCACTGACAAACTTTAGCCCTTTATTTCCAACCTGTTGGTAATTGTGTTGCTATTTTATAAATTCTCAAGTCATATTTAAAGGGGTCATATGATGTTGCTAAAAAGAACATTATTTTGTGTATTTGGTGTAATGCAATGTGTTTATGCAGTTTAAGGTTCAAAAAACACATTATTTTCCACATACTGTACTGAACATTACTGAACATTTTGATGTCAATTAGTCAACAAGTGAATAATAAGTAAATGTAACTGAACAGAATTCACCTGTTCTACATGCCAGTAATCGGGCCTGTATGATACAGTGTCGCACCACATCCTGAGGTAAAGCTGGAGAACCCGTCCCTAAAGGCTCTCTCATGAAGAACCCATAATCTTCTTCTAGAACCGGAACGCTTGCGGCGGCGGATGCCAGAATCCTAACGAGATTCCTCATATGCTGCCTTACGTTGCTAAAATTTGGTTCCGCACAGAAGCTCTCCAGTCCCATCTTGTTCAACACATACTTATGCTGTTCCTCATCATTTATAAAGAACTTCTCCAAGAATTCATCCAAGTTGTTCCACCATTCTCTTCTAAAGATATCCTTAACATCGAGAGTTGGATTGTCCGCAGCAATCTTCCCAAGGAAGTCACAGTTTTGAGACGTTTCGTCCACGAACTGCTGCATGGTGCAGTCCAGAGGCTGCAGGAGCACACAGATGTGGGGTCTGCTGTTGGACTTCAGTCTTTCTGATGCTGTGGCATCTAAGATAGCTTCCTGGTGACTGGAGTCTGTATGATCGTGTCTACCTGACAGCAAACTGATCTCAGCATCACCAGGCCAGTATGATATCCTACTCACACCAGCTAAACAGAGAGAGAGGAAAGAGAGGGTAACAACAAGGGGCAAGATAGGCACTCAGATATAAATGTTAAAAATTCAGAAAATAAATTAAATATGAGATAAGAACTATATTTATTTCAGGGCTTAAAGTTCTCCGGCACCGTGCCAGATCTCCGGCGTGCAGTGTTTGGCTGCGGAAAAAAATGATCTTACATTTAAAAAAAAAAAACTTCTTGATATCACTTTCCAGTCCATGAGTTCTCCTACCAGTGGTATGAGAGGAGCATAGCTTTCACTCTCAACCAAACTAACATTACTAAATTTACCAGGATTTTTGAAAAGGTCCTGTTCACACATGACCTCTTAATAGTAACTTACTGGTAATTTACCAGCAAAGACTGTATGTGTGAAGAGGCTAAACTCTTCCTCTGAACATGCTGTGAATTTGAACTGCTTAACGTTCATCTGGGAAAACAGTGTGCATTATCTCACTAGATTTGTAACGTAAATCATTTATAAACCTTTGCCAACACAGGAGAATACATCAACCTATTTCTAAATATGCCATTTATTGTACATCGCGATTTCAAAATAAAAGTTTCTGAGTTTGCATGTGGCCAAATATTAAAATTTAATGGATTTAAACATTGTTTAATCACGCTGTAAAGTGAAACATCACCAGGCCATTGGCGCCCTCTGCAGGTATTTGTTATAATACGTAATGTACTTAAGTTGGTTATGTTCATTATGTATAGGCATATTACATTATGTATTTTAACAGTGTTGTTCAATAAAACCATGTAATTACTTGGTTTTGATATTTTATTTGAGCCAATTATTATTGCCTCGTTAGTCTATATATAAATAGTCATACTAAAGCCTGGTTTTCACTTAGGTCTATTTGTGTTATTAAAAATATCAGATTGCTCAGTTGTCAAAATAATCAGTAGATTACTTGATTACCAAAATAATCATTAGTTACAGCCCTAGATTAGTTAAAATATTTCAAAATACAACTGCATTGTTTTACTTTTTGTAATTAAAAGACATATTTTGTCATTGAAAATTTCTTAAAAATAGTATTAAAATATTGTCTCGTTCTAGTGAACCAAGTTCATCTTGTGAGCTAAGTGTATTGTCACACCCCTAGTGTCAATAAGTGGTGATATAGCTCATATTTTTCCAAGTGTATGATATAGGTTTCATTCTTCAGGCCAACCATATATTCATGAAAAAAAATCAGTTTGAATAAGGAAAGCACTAACTTTGCCATAGTATCCTTTCAAATGTTAAACTTGCCACAGTCATTGCATGCTTTGCATGTGCTGCATTGTAAACATACCATTGATGAGCATCTTGAGGCAGGTGGAGCAGGGTTTTCTGGAGAAGTAGAGATCACATCCCTTCAGTCTGGGTCCGTGTTTGACCACAGCCACCTGTCCTGCATGTAACTGCGCACTAGAGCAATGCAGACCCAGAACCCTGCACTCATGGACCACCACAAGACCACTGTCTCCAGCCTGGATCCAAATATAATACCTCTCATTATTTATATATCTATAAAGCTAATGAGTCATAGGATGTAGCAGCCCTTCCAGTTCATTAGCATCTTCAGAGCACGAGTCATTATACACACAACAGGGAAACCGTTGTTGTTGTTGTTGTTGTTTTCACAGGAATATATACAAATCAGGACATTTTACATGGGTAGATACCATTTGTAACACATTTTTCTTAATATATCTTCATCTGCATTTTAAATGGCTTTTAATGTAAGCTCTGTCCTTAAAACACACACGATTGCTTTAGAGGAAATGAAAATATGCCTACTGCATCGTTCTCTCGGCGCTGTTGTTCTTTCTTTGGGAAAAGTTCCATCCATAGACTCAACAATGTGAAGAGGTTGGCTTTGGACAGTCGAGGTCCATGACCTGAAACAAACAAATAGGATTTTTGTGAACAGACTAGTGACAAAAAAACCAACAACATAAAGCTACTAATTTGTAATGTTATGAGATAATCAAACAATGGAGATATACCAATAATCGATTAGACCATGGTGTTCAATGTGTTACATTTTAAATTTAGCTCATTTGTTTTTTTTACTTGTTTTTAATTCTTAATTTTTTTGTTTCCATCATTTTTTTTTTTTACATAAGTACATAATAATAACACATTCATTATGATTATTTTATTGCTGTATTATAATGATTACTGTTTTTATAATATTATTATTATCTGCAGCTAGTAGTAGTTATATTATATTTATGCAAAAGACTGACTGGGATTAAGAATAATGGTGGATAAGTATCAATGTATTTTTTATTGATGTAGTTTTTTTTGTCATCGCATCAAAAAGCAGATGATAAAATATAAATAAAATAAAAATATATAATCTATAAGGAAACGGTTAGTATAAAATCTTATCAGAATTCTAATTAGAATAGATTTAATGTAATCAGATTGCTCTTAAAATTAAGTTGCTGACATAGACATTAAATGAGAATATATGAAATACACAATAACCTGCTAGTAAATAATTTAACGACAAAAATCATTATAATAGCCGAAGTGAAACGGCTTTGAAGAAGAGGACGAGGCTGTAAAGTTGAGCTGTCCTGGGGTCTGGTTACCATAAGCAGACACTGACAGGCTAATCTAACCTTGTGCTTTGGCATCCGTCTGTACTCCGGTATCCCTCGCATTGCGCACTTCCTCGCCGTTTGGAATAGATTTGTTTCCCTCGAAATCCCGGTGAGACCGCCGACTGTCCGGTGCTGCCATTCATCCGCGATCAGCATTGACCTGTCATTGACTAAACAGCCCCAAACAACAACAGCCCCTCCGCCTTCTTCACGCTGCCCTCTTCCTACTTGCGCGTGACGTCACCAGGGGGCGGGGCATCCGTTCTTAACTTGTTTCGATTCCCCAGAAATCCGATTTAATTACAGCACGCGGAGACACAAACAGCACACCCGACACTGCCCGATGGATATTTTACATGCATTAGCATTATTAGACAATCGGTCTTCTCTAGTAGCTCACAATCTTCTACACACAGGATACTGGGGCATGGATGCAGGGATTTTCTCTCATGCAGTCACGGGAGCATCGGTGATGTTGGGAGATTGGGGTCTGACTCACAACAGTCTTCAGATCTGGGCAGACGAGTCAAATTCTTCTACAATAGACTCACTAATCTACTTCACTGATGACATAGCAGTGGCACATTGAGTCACTGCACACTCCATTCTATTAAAAATATTTGTCTAAGATGACTGCATGAATGTTTAATGATTTCAATGTTTACACACCAGCTAATGGGTGTAGCTGAAATAGCCAAACTTGTGAATTAGGTGGGTGCGTCTACATCATTTCTAGACATTTACTCACACCATAGAAGAATGACTTCACAATCACTACTGTCTTTACTGTCACTAGGTCTTTACCTGAAACAAGGATTTATCAATTCCGATAATTAACATTAGTTTCATTTCATGAGAAATGAATTTCAATTAGTAGCATTTATATGAATGACTGCTAATACTCAAATGAATAATTAATAAAATGATTAAATAATAATGTAAAATAAATGAAATAAATTACAATTATTATATTAAATGTATAATTCTAATATGAAATAATTTTAATTAAGGCGTGATGAAATTTGATTCACGATTCAGATACATATTAAAAAATAACTATGCTGGCATATTGGCATACATTTTCACAACATTTAATTAAAAAAATACCCAATTATGCAACTTATAAGAAAAGCTTTATTTATCTTTATAATATCAGGGTTTATAACTTACAAGAGAAACTGTGGCACACATAATGTGCACAGGTTAATTTACAAAACTAATGCAAAAACTGTACAGTATATACATGTGAAAAACAAATACAGATGGTTAATATAAAACAAAAAAACTTACCATAGGCATTAGTATTGCTAAATCTAAGTGTTTCACACCTATTAACAAGGTGCAGCTGTAAAAATTCATATACACCCTATAGTGATCTTATATGAGCAGCTCCTGCACAGGAAACAACTACTGCAACTATAATACTCTTTATATATTTTAGCAAACTTAAACATCAAACTGGTTAAGTGCAACAGCAGATCCTAAACTAAGCAATAACAGACAGTGGTCTTCCTAATCTGTAAAAAAAAAAAAGGCCTATATTTTAAGACTCGAATCAAGCAAAAAACAAAAACATCATATAGCAGAAATTCTTTTGGTCAATAACATTTAGACAAAATAAGTCAACAACATAAGGGGCCACATCAATAAGGTCTGCTGACTGTATCCAATAGAAAGCACATTAACAGATCCCAGCCAATACAATACAATAAAAAAGAGCAACTTGTAATGCACAGCATCACTGCAAGAAAAAAAAAAATCTAATTAGTGACCTCTATTCAATATTACCCGTGCAATAAAGTATAAGGGACAAACAAAAAGACTGACTTCGTCTCTTTGTCTGCTTTTCAGTGGTGCATGTTTAAGTAATACAGTTGAATTATGCCTCTGTTTGGCCCAAACTCACTTCCATTTTATTACAACACTCTTCCCATCTGCAGCACTAGAAATTGTTATTAGCACTAGCCAATGTCTAAAACATGAATGGGCATGTCCCGTCTGGCTGACTATCTTTTGTAACAGATGAGTATGAAATGGCTGTACATGACACAGACATTGACCCTTCTTCATGAATGTTAACTATTATGAAAGAGTTCCTCTCCTGGTCAACAGGGGGCGCTGTGTGTTAATGACTGTCTGGTGTCACAGCGCCCACTAGCTGTGAGGAGGACTGGCTGCAGTAACAGATGGGTTCCTTGACTAATACATTGAGCGGTGTGTGTATCTGGTGGCCATCAGAGTCAGTTTTTGAAGGCTCCACAGTGGCTGGCTCTGCAGATAAACTCCTTCAGCATGTTGCCGTCGATCTGCCAGAACGCAGCTGTCTGTGTGACCTCAGTCAAGTGGTTCACACAGAATTTAAAACAGAACTCCTCTAGATCCTTCACATGGAAGAAAGCATGAACGTGCAATTATGAGTGACTGAACAAGTGAGCAAGAACAATCAATATTATCATCCATGATTAGCATTACAAGCTTACAATTTTGAGTTTCTGTATTGCCTTTCAAAAGTATTTTACTTGTTGATTAATTGCAAAGAGCAAACAAACAAAATGAGACAGAAAGGAGCTAACGGGTAAACAGGCGTCTGCTTAAGTGCTCTGGTAAGCCAGGCCTCCGGGGTGGTTTAGTGTTACCTCAGCATCATATCTGATGGCAGCAGACAGCAGAGAGAAAGCGTTCTCCACCGTGATTCCTCTCTTTATGATATGCTGGCACAGCTTCTTCAGCCTGTTTTCACAGTATGAGGTTGCCAGATCCAGTAACCCTGTGAGAGATATACAAATCATTTTGACAACAAAAATGTTCTGACCATCTTGAATTTTCTTGTTTTATAACACGCTTTGTAATGGCTAATTTCATTTTTACAGTTCTAAATGTTTTTTGTTGTTATAGATTACAACACATACAAATAACAAACACAGAAGCATACAATACTAAATTTGGTTAAATTAACATTTTTAAATTATTGTAAATAATAACAATAATAATAACAACAAATCATTATTGATGTTCTATTATTATTGTTATTGTAAATAATAAGTATATTATTGCAAATAATAACAACAATAATAATAATCAATCATTATTGGTGTATTATTGTTATTGTAAAAAATAATGTTACTGTAAATACAATAGTGTGAATGGAAAATTACCTGCAACCTGGCAACAAAAATGGACAAAAATCAGAGAGGAGTCCATTTGAAAGCTAGGTAAGAGTAATAGTTGTTTTTCTACTTGGTGTACAACCCGAATTCCGGAAATGCTGGGACGTTTTTTAAATTTGAATAAAATAAAAACTACAAGACTTTCAAATCACATGAGCCAATATTTTATTCACAATAGAACACAGATAACATATCAAATGTTTAAAATGAGAAATTTTACAATTTTATGCACAAAATGAGCTCATTTCAAATTTGATGCCTGCTACAGGTCTCAACATAGTTGGGACAGGGGCATGTTTACCATGGTGTAGCATCTCCTCTTCTTTTCAAAACAGTCTGAAGACGTCTCGGCATCGAGGTTATAAGTTTCTGGAGTTTTGCTGTTGGAATTTGGTCCCATTCTTGCCTGATATAGGTTTCCAGCTGCTGAAGAGTTTGTGGTTGTCTTTGACGTATTTTTCGTTTAATGATGCGCTAAATGTTCTCTATAGGTGAAAGAGCTGGACTGCAGGCAGGCCAATTCAGCACCCGGACTCTTCTACTACGAAGCCATGCTGTTGTAATAGCTGCAGTATGTGGATTTGCATTGTCATGCTAAAATAGACGTCGTCTGGACGGGGGCATATGTTGCTCTAAAACCTTTATATACCTTTCAGCATTCATAGTGCCTTCCAAAACATGCAAGCTGCCCATACCGTGTGCACTTATGCAACCCCATACCATCAGAGATGCTGCCTTTTGAACTGAACGCTGATGAAGCGCTGGAAGGTCTCCCTCCTCTTTAGCCCGGAGGACACGGCGTCTGTGATTTCTAGAGATCGACCGATATATCGATTTACCAATATTTTTCCCGATATTTAAACATTTTACCATAATCGGATATAGGCTTTGTAATATCGGATTCACCGATAAATGCCGCCATCTTGTGGGTGTTATGAGAATTGCGCGCAGGATCGCCATTGCAGCGCGTCTGAGGGGAGAC
>JAFVLL020033019.1:10465-28591 GCA_021397915.2 Tor tambroides
TAAAACATTTTCAAGGCACTTCAGTGTCTATAACTTTTTATTTTTTGGAGCATTATCAACTCTGGATGATGGATAGTAAAGCCTAGAGTGTCTTCTTTCCAAAGATACCTAAATTGTGTGTGTAGCACATTATTGTCAGGAAATGTTGCCATTTTAATTTAGGTAGGTCATTTTCAGCTGTGAGGCCCAAAATGGGGGGTGCAGGTTAACAGGTTAAACATTTGTTGTGTTCTCTATGTTCTATTGTGAATAAAATATTGGCTCATGTGATTTGAAAGTCTTTTAGTTTTCATTTTATTCAAACTGAAAAAACATCCCAACATTTCCAGAATTCGGGTTGTAGTTTTGGTCCATTTTAAATGGTTTCTTATACTCATCTATAAGTTTGCTGGGATATTTTTCTGTAAAACTAAGTCTCAAAATGAACCCACCAATGGCGTCTTCAGGAGGAAGATCCACACTGTCGGTGTAGAGGAACTCCAGAAAAGAGCGGTAAACCGGAAACGAGAACTGATCAATCTCAATCACTTCCTTCATATCCTCATTCCAGTGTGACTGAAACATTGATCTGAAGTGCTCACATCTGAAAAGAGGAGACAGAAATGGATAAAAGAGGAGAAAGTTGTAATTAGCAGTAACCAAGTGAGCATTAAGCTCTTTAATGCACAAATTATTAATGATGAAACGAGTGAGGTCATCACCTGATTTTGAGAACAGCTTTATGGACATGGATGTACTTCCCGTCAACACTGAATTTGAGGTCAGAGGTCTCAGGATTGTCAAACTCTTTTTTAAGGGACTGGGCCACAGTCAGGAAGTCATCATGCTCTGATGACAAATACAGCACAGTTATGCAAGATCAGCGACTGCATCCGTTTCTGCAGAGTTTATTTCCATTTAATGCACATTAAACAGCAGTAATACTGCAACTGCATTAAGATTGAAACAACAGAGCAGCAAAAGGGAACTAAACATCAAAACAACAGCACAAACTCACCCATGGAAAGCAGCCGCCACATCACAGACGGCGTGGCGAAGCAGGCGAAGACGTCATCTGTGCTGCTGAAGTGTGTGAGATGTGGCAGCACTATGGGCTGTCCGCGGCACTGCCCCCACATATACACCTGACCGCTCTGGGTCTTCGCCGCAGAGGTGTGTGTGGAGTGACAGGCAGCGATCTCCACAATCCTGGTGGAGGGAAGAGGCGGAGTCAAAACAGCAGGAAGACATGGAGGAGGCCAAGGTGGAGGAGCAGGGACATGAGGAAGGATACATGCAGGAGGAGAGGGCACAAACGGGAAAGGACCAAGGGAAGGGGAGGGATACATCAGTCAGATCCTTATATAAGTATTATTTTCCCCATTAGAGATTACTGGGTTGTTGTTGTTTTTTTCCAGATTTTATGCATTTCCTCAAATTTAAACCAATCTATCTAATAATAGCAGAGATAACTGTAGTGACCTATAGAGTTAGTACAAGAGAGCTACTCTTCAAACTACAACCAAAACAGGATGACTTACAGGAAGCTCCCACTAGACCAACAGGAAATCTCCCTGGGTTGCAACAACTCACACTAATAATGTCACAAACAAAATGCAAACGGCAACAACATGCATTCCTTATTTTGAGCCGCCAACCTAGACAGCATCATTTTAAGTTGTGCTTTTCAAGTCAAGCTTTTCATTTCATGTTCCATATTTTGGCCATTTTCTAGGGCAGCATCTCATAAATTGTTTGTAAGGAATCAGTGAAAAAAAAAAAATTCACACAAAATGAAAGAAGAGCTATGTCGATTACAAATATGCTAAAGTACAAGTACTGATAAGTACAAAAATATTACTCAATATTGTGAGCGGTATGTACTTTTGGTGCTTAAGGGTATCACATTGTTAGCTTGATTTAAAAAGATTTCAAATTTGATTTCAGAGTTTGGCATTAGCATGTTGAAGATTAGGACACTATACAATAAAAAAGGCAGTTCAGTGGCTTTTGGAACAGGGTTATTTATATACTATTGTAGAATTAATGAATATTTTGAATTAGCTTTTATTTTTATGTGTTCAGTTTTTTTATTGTAGTTTACGTTTCAGTAATTTTGTGATGTGCTTTTGTCATTTTTATTAGTTTCTTTATATTTCTATTTAGCTTTATTTTATTTTTATTTCAGTTTTAGTCATTTTAATACTTGAAATTAATTTTATTTTTATTTTATTTTATTAATTTTATTTCAGCTATTTGCCAAGGCAACAATTCTTAATATTTTCATCTACAATTTAGATTTTACTTCAGCTTTATTTCAATTAATGAAAACATTTTTTATTACTTTTAGTTAACAATAACAACTGTTTTAGAGTCAGTGAGTGAATGAGTAGTCAAGTAATAAAAAAGGAAAAGAAGACATATTCCCAAACCCCCTTACCTTTCTTTCTCAGTCATGACCTGTACAGGGCTGAGCTGGTTGCTCTTGTTGCCGGTGCCCAGCTGGCCGTAAGTGTTGGCCCCCCATGCATACAGAAGGCCCTCATCGGTCAGTGCTAGAGAATGAGCGTAACCTGACGCAATCTGTGACACAGTGACACGTTTTACATTTTTTACAATTTTTCCACCCACTTACTTTTTTTTAAATTTTTTTTTATTAAATCTGCATGCTCACGTGGGTTGTGTGGAAAAACAAACTGCTTGTTTCTTCGTTGTCAATTCTTTTTGCTTGAGATACATTACTGTTCAAAGGTTTGGGGTCAGTACAATTTTTAAAATGTTTTTGAAGTCTCTTATGCTCACAAAAGACTGCATTCATTTGATTTGACAATCCAGTAAAAACAGTACTATTGTTAAATAATATTACAAATGAAAAACATATTCCGGTCACATGATCTTTCAGAGATCATTCTAATATGTTGATTAATATGCTGATAAGCTGCACCAGCTCAAGAAACATTTCTTATTATCTGTGTTAAAGAAAGTTGTGCTTGTGCTGCATAATATTTTTGAGAAAACATAATTGCCAGGATTCTTTTGATGAACAGTTAATTTGAAAAACAGCAAAAGTGAATCTTTTTTGTAAAATTACAAATGTTCTGGCACTTCTGATCAATTGCTTTTGAATTATAGCTAAATATAAGTATTACTTTCTTTCAAATAATAATCTTACTGACCTCAAACTTTTGAGCGGTTTGATATTACATGTACGGCTAACAATCTATCTGAGAACATGGCAGATCTTGTGTTTCGTACCTGCAGCACACAGAGGCCTTGTAGTGCAATTAAACGACACGGTGTCAGCTGGTTCCCATTGTTGCCTAACCCTAGCTGGCCGTTACCATTGTAACCCCAGCCATAAACCTGAAACACACACACATACATTTCACCACTAACAAACACGCAGCACAGCTCCAGTGAGAAATACAGCAAGACGACTTGCGTGCTAAACAGTCAGTAGTCCACACAATATTTTACATAGCACGTTGCATATTTCCATAAAAAGAAAGGTTATAAATAATTCATTTTATCCCTTACCTCGCCATTATCTGCCACAGCCATGGATGAAGTCTGTCCACAAGCTATACTGACCATCACTTTGTTCTGCAGACAGTTGGACACCTTGCGTGGTGTTGGCTGGTTGGCAGTGGACCCTGAACCCACCTGACCACAATTGTTATAGCCCCATGCAAACACCTAGGGCGACATACAATTAATTAAGTTAATTAGTAGGAACTTTAGGATAAAAATAGTAATTTATAAAAACAACTGACTGGTGTCTACAAATGTTTTTGTGCTAGCTATAAAAATACACTTGCTCTATACAGCTAGAACATTTAATGAAGCTCAATTAGACAAAGACAAACACAGAGTGTTACACTCAAGCTGATCTTGGTAGTCACAGGGAGAACAAAAGCCCTCACAGCTTAGCAAAAAAGGTCACATGCTCCTTATTACAGCGAGCACGATGAGGCTAAGCGGCTAACTATACTTGCTAAACAGATGAGGATAGAGAGGAGGGTTTTGTCAAAGCAAAATCCACCTAATACCCTTTAAAATGTAACCTACATATTTAACCTACTACTGGAGTGTTTCTAAAGAGAGTGATAAAAGCGAAATTGTTATATGCAAAAGAAACAGGAAGGAATTTGCTTGGATTATGGGATTAGCATGTGGCACGGAGCAGTGTTAACATAGAAACTATATTCTGAAACTGTTTGATTAGTCCATGCCATCAGATTCGCAGTATCTAATTAATGGACATATTTGTGCATCAATATTGATCTGGGTATTTTAACCAACAGGCAGTGTTTTATATTAACCAGAATGTAAGAAACACAGCTGCATCAGTCTGTGGTCCACTAAAGCCTATAAGTCTCATACCCCAAATAAAAGAGATCATGTCTGAGAAATACTTCTTTAAAAGAGAGATCATGGGATAAACAAAGTTTAATAGGGATTCTGTGCTGTACCTTTTTGTTTGTCTTATCGTAAAGCAAATTCACCAACAATGGCATTGCTAGTCTAGCAGCTGAAGATCTGGACAATTCAGTAGTTTGATTCTATGCCATCTTTTAAGACTTTTAAATGCCCTACTTGTGGCCTAACAGTCAAAAACAGTGTGAGACAACACACAACAGCCAAACACATCCATCTGCATGTAAATGGTGGTGCTTTAAATATAAGACTACTTTTCTGATTTGTTTAGCAAAACTTTCACAACACTCAAGTTTTATTTAGTACTATTACCTCAATCAGACTAATACTGCATACACTGATGTGTCTCCTGTTACCTGTGAAAATGTTGTTTCTTTCACCTATGATCTTTCAGCACCTTTTATTTATTCTGCTGTTTTTAATCAATTTGAACCAGTTTATATGCCTTTTTGGGCTGATACTGTAGGCCGGATTATTTCTAAATGTAATAATAAAATGTGACATATTACTGCAATGCAACTCATCTGCGATTTTTCAATTGTACTGTTGAGAGAAAACTAATCAATATTAGGTTAAATGTGCAATCTCTTATGTATGGAAGCCCATTTCCATCACATATGAAAAAACTATTACCATTTACTAAAGCATGATTTGGCATGCGAAGTCACAATTATTACAAACATTTATGAGATACTAAGTCGTGCTTATGAGGTCAAACTGATGGGATGGAAAGTCAAAATTATGAGATAATTTGACATAACAAAAACGCCATAATTATGCCACAAAGCAAAGCATTTACTAAAGTTTTTTTCTTGTGTGGTGAAAATGGGCTCCATACTCACGCAATGCATCAATTAAGTATGACGAAAAACAGTTCCCAAGCCTCACCTCACCCTCATGGGTCAAAACCAAAGAGTGGTGAGAACCACAGGCCACCTCAGTCACCTTCTTGTTCTGCAGGTTTGTAGTCACCAAAATAGGAGACACACCTTGATTCGTCGTCCCATTGCCCAACTGACTGTACCCATTATGCCCCCATGCATACAACTCCCCCTCTGGAAGCAGAAAAAAGGACTTTGAATAAGACAGTAGTATAAAAATACAAACCCATTATTGTGTTTAAGCATTTAGATAGAAGAACTATAATGTATCCAGACGGGCAAGAGATTTCACATTATGCTGTTACTTTAACTAGAGGTGAAGCCACAAAATACTTTCAATTTACAGAGAGTATTGAGATTTAAGCTTGTACTTACCTTCTGTAGCCAGCAGAACATGAGGGCCACTGCCATAGCTCAAACTGACCAGCTTCTTTCCAGTCAGACTGTCCAGCTTTTTAGGAACAATTGTGCTCTGACTGTCTCCAGTGCCCAGACAATTACTGCAGTTCAAACCCAACACGTACACCTGTGCCAGGACATCCAGATTCATTTTCATATGAAGGTACAGAAGCCCTTCGTGAACCTTCATACAAACTTCTAGATACAAACTACTAAAACTAAAACAGGTCATGTAAGCTTACACCACCAAGAGCCACACAGACAAAGCAGATACTATCAGTTTCTTGATCAGCTTACTTCGCCATCGTGGGTGATGTAGATGGCCTCATTCGCAGATGCTCCAAAGATGCATGCCTGTCGTATGGAGGCGAGCTCCTGTGCACTCAAGAGCGTGAAGAGAGGCCACTTACTCACATCCACCATGGCAACACTCCTTTGTAACTGCAGGGGATGGGGTTTGGAGATGAGAAGATACCTGCTGTGCGTGCCTTTGAAACAGGACACATACACAACTACTCAACAGTTTAGAATAATTAAGATTTTTAAATGTGTTTAAAAGATGTCTCTCATGCAAAATACATTAAAATCAGTAATATTCTAAAATAAGGTTACACTTTATTTTGATAGATTCTACTAACTATAAGTAACTTTGCAACTACATGTCAACTAATTCTCATTCATTTGCAACTACATATCTATTAACTCCCAGAGTAGACTGTTAGGTTAGGTTTAGGGTTAGTAGAATAAGTTGGCACACTTGCAAAGTTTCTCATAATCTGTATGTTGTGGACCCATCAAAATAAAATGTTAGAAAATATTAAGCATGCAGTCTACTAATACTCTAATGACTGCTAGTTGACACGTAGTTGCAAAGTTACTTACTGTTAGTAGAATGTCTAAAGTGGACTATCAAAATAAAGTGTTACCTAAAATAATATTACAATTAAAAAAAAAAACGTTTTCTATTTTAACATTTTAAAATATAATGTATTCCTGTGATGACAAAGCTGAATTTCCAGCATTACTTCAGTCTTCAGTGTCACATGATTCTGCTGAAATCATTCTAATATGCTGATTTGCTGCTCAGCTCAATTATTATTTCAAGATCAAGCTGGGATTAAATGCCCTAACAAGGGTGACAGATGACCACTGCACTTGGTTTGATTTTATACCCTATGATACCACAGCTTACAATATTTTACACAACACACTTGCATAATATACAAAAAGACTTTTGTGTTTGGAAAAGCACTGTACTGATGGATTTTAAAGCCTATTTGTCTGTTGTTTTGTCACGGAAACACTTCGGTGGAACTCTTTATAACGGAACAACTGCTAGAACTCACTAGTTACAGCTTTTATTGTATCTGTATCACTTTTACAGCTGATCAGGGACCAGTCGCGACAGTGTAGCAAAATCCAAAGTAAAACCAAAAAATAAGTGTGTACTGTCCATGCGAAAGAAATCGCTAAATCAGCAGGGTTGGTTTAAACGTATCTTCTTGCAGGCTCGCGTTACTGTGTGTACAAGCAAAGCTCAGTTAGCCTGACAGCTACTGCATCGCTGCATCAGGACATGAGATAGACTCAGAATACAGAAACGACGGTTTTCATCGAGACAACGCCACAAAACCTACCTAGTGACTACAGGAGTTTGAGACCATGCAGTTAGCGAGTTATCCAGTCCCTGTGGGAGCCTGTAGCGCCAGCAGTATGACCACGGAAACGCGTTCACGCCAGAGAGAAAACCAACTCACTTGTTTCCTGATCACTGTTGCTACGGCTCCAAGAATGACTGCTCAACTGTCCAATCACAGGCTGCTTGTACGTCGCTCCTACTTCATGGATTGGTTGTGGCAGAAGCCTGGAGATAAAGAGGGCGGGACTTAACAGAATAAGGATGACAAAATACACGCAAAAATAAGCCATATAGCCTACATGTTGTTAATAATAATAATAATAATAATAATAAAAGAGGAAGAAAAAAGTTCTGTTAAATCGTAACGTAAAAATGTATTATTATTATTATTATTATTATGATCCTACTTCATATTAAGTGGGTTTAACTACTATGTACTTATGTAAAAAAAAACAAGGCAGATAAATTGTAGGCCTACTTATTGTGTTCATGTTGAATTGCAAAACACTTTTGTTGCTACTGAAGTGGATATGGTTAAGGTTAGGCCAGGATTAGTAGTTAGGATAGGGTTAAAGGTGGGTTAAGGGTCGTTAATGTAATTACAGATGTAACTACAGAAATTAATTACATGAGTAACAAGGCTACACGCAGGATTTTTTTTTAAATGTTAGTACAATGTAAAACATGTATTTACACGATAAGTTCACTGTATCTATTGACTAATTTCAATGTTAGTACACAGTTAAAAACGCTTATATAAAGTTGGCCCATTATTATTGTTGTTATTATTATTATTTTACTATCGCCACTCGTAGCAGCAGAATATAACGTAAAATCTTAGAATAAACATTTATATATTTATGTTTTATATAGGCTTCTAACTTACCAGTAATAAACATTCAAATATATTCAAAATATTCATTTTCATATATTATACACATTACATACTGTCAAGCCATGGCGTCAGGATCGTTTGCATTATTTACAGTTGAGTTCAGTTTCTGGGATCCCGGAGCAGGTTGGGCCGCATACAAAGTTGACAAACCTGTTTAAAAATGTGGATCAACTAGTCGAGCTGAATCACACGGTCAATCATGAGCTAATTTCAGATACAGCCATTCACAAAGCGTCGCTTCTGCTTTGCATACGATTTACCTCGAGAGAGAGAGAGAGAGAGAAAAAAAACAGAAGTCGGACTGAAATCAAGTATTCCGCCATATGCCAGTCCAAACCTGCCGAGATACAGACAACAAGAGTCCGTAAGTTCAATCAGAAACGCGTCTCTCGCGTCAGGATGGGCGCCATTAAGTCTAAACAGTTTAAAAAGACTCCTCAGGTTCTCCTCATGGGCTTGGATTCGGCTGGGAAATCTACTTTACTGTACAGACAGCAGCGTGGTGTGCTAATGGAGACCTCGCCTACTGTGGGCTTCAATGTTGCGACTGTAGAGCTGGACAAGAAGACCTCACTGTCCGTGTGGGATGTTGGGGGACAAGGAACCATGAGGCCCAATTGGAAATTCTACCTAGAGGGATGTAAGGTCCTGGTCTTTGTGGTGGACAGCAGTGATCGTGCCAGGATGGAAGAAGCTCAGAAAGCCCTGAAGAAGATTCTGAGTCATGAGCATTTGAAAGGGGTTCCCATGATGGTGCTGGCTAACAAAAAAGATCTGCCAAACTCTCTGACTATTATGCCTCGTTTCCACTGAGTGGTACGGTACAGTACGGTACAGTACGGTACGGGTGAGAGGTGTCTACATTGCTGGAGCTGGATAATTACACAGATCGGGTTTGGGAGATCCAAGCTTGCAGTGCCCTGAAAGGACTGGGTCTCCAACAAGCCTTTCTCTCTATAGCTAAACTAATGCATAAAGCATAAGCAAGATACTGTCTAGCTGACTAGGCAATACAACGAATGCAGTTCAAACTTGACAGTCTCCTTTTATGGAAGCGTAAACTTAATAAGCAAAATGAAGTTTGATCGTGGTACTATCATACTAAGATCAAGAATGTTGGGAAATAATTGACTGATTGAACTACTGCACTTGTTCATTGTTGTTATATGTGCTGTAAATACTGTGTTTGTTTTACTTGTCTTCATGTTCTGCACTTTAGGCATGTACACTGTAATTACTGCAAACATCATTTCATTTGTAAATGAATGCCATGTTGCCATGTGCAGATTAATTTCGCAAAAAAAGGATTTTGATGAGAATCCTGCGATACATACATTTTTGATATTGGAAACTTTATTGAAGAAAATTCATAGAAATCAGGTGCTTTTAAATGCAATTTCAGTTTTAGGTAACACTTTACAGTAAGGTTCAATTTGTCAACTTTAGTTAGTTAACATGAACTAATGTTTAAAACATTTACATCAATGTTAATGCCACTTTGACAACATCAGGTTATTCATATACATCATGTAGGCTATTGGAGTTTAAAAGTAGGTTATAAATTTAAAGAGAAAATATTGCATAATCATAAATAGGTAAATTCATGAAATTAGCTGATTTTAAATGAAATTTTTCTTTTATAGGTAACACTTTTCACAGGTTTTATTTGTTAACTACTTATTAGTTAACAAATTAAGTTAGGTTATATAGTTAACTACTTTGGTTAACAATAACTTTTAATGGAAATATGTCTAAAACATTTGTTTTTATTAACAAACATTGATTAATAAATACTATAACAAATGTCTCGCTCATTGTCCATTAACTATCATTAACTAATGTGACCTTAATGTAATGTGTTACCATTTTATATTATTTACACATGAAGCTGTAGTGAAATTACAATGCCTAAATTGTGCAATAAATTAATCTTTGAAATTGCGATGATGAAGTAATACTTTAAACCTTAAATACCTTGATCAGACCTGTGTATATAAGTGACTATGACCAAATTATATCAGGCTAGCCTGTTATGCTGTCATAACTTGGCAAGAAAATAACCAAGTCTGTAAAAAGAAACATGATTCATCATTATTTTAAGGATAAGCAAACAGGTGTGTTGAAACATGAATTGAACCAATTTGTGCTTTCTATCGTACTGGATAAGGTAGTTTGGTAAGAGGGATTAGTGGGAAACTTTTCCTAGATTAGTGTAAAAAAAAAGCTTAATAAAGGATTCACTGTTTAGGTGTCATAGGGCAGGAATGCAAATAGTACAAGTGTGTTGCTATGAGTCAGTATTTGGTGTGAACTTCCTTTGTGTCTTTACCACTGCAATTATTCAAAGATACGCCTTAACAACTGTTCCTCTAATACTCTGTGCACGCAATAAATGTGTATAATACATCAACTGCAGTACATCCTCTTCACATCTCATTCTGTTCACTTTGAAAGGCTAATTATAACTCTGATAATTATATGGTTGATTACTAACGACCAGACTTCCTCTAATTTTATCTGTTCTTCTTCTTTGGATACTGATGCATACTTCTTAAATCCCTCCATGACTGCCAGAGGAGGAGTCCAGGCACCACCACCCAGATCCCATTGAAGAACACCAGGTAGACCCACAGGTATAGCCAGTTGCTAGTGTTCAGGTTAGGGCTTCCGATTAGCCAGTCTGGACAGAAGGTCATCCAGCCCCCGTACAACTCACACACACACAGTGTGATCTGAACAAAGTGCCTGGTTCAGAAAAAAATGAGAGATATTTACACAAATGCATAAAACAGTGAAAAAGGCAAAGAACACTTAAAGGGATAATTCACCCAAAAATGAAAATTTGATGTTTATCTGCTTACCCCCAGGGCATCCAAGATGTAGGTGACTTTGTTTCTTCAGTAGAACACAAAGAAAGATTTTTAACTCAAACCGTTGCAGTCTGTCAGTCATATAATGTCAGTCAATGGGAGAAAAAAACATACACAGACAAAACCAAATTAAACCTTGTGGCTTGTGACGATACACTGAGGTCTAAAGACACGAAACAATCAGTCTGTGCAAGAAACTGAACAGTATTTATATAGTTTTTTTTACCTCTGATCTGCTGCACTGTCCAACTGTCCTGAGCTCACTCACACAACAGCCGGCGCGTGACACGTCTTCTTCTTCTTCTTGCTTTACGGTGGATCGCAGACTTATCTCTGCCACCTATCTCTCAAATGGACCATGGACCACACTCCTAATTGAGATTGTAGATAGTGTCAATGGTCCATTTGAGAGATAGGTGGTGGTAATGCACTTATAAGTCTGCGATCTGCCGTAAAGCAAGAAGAAGAAGATGTGTCACGCGCCGGATGTTGTGAACGCGCTCAAGACAGTTGGACCGTGCGGTGGATCAGAGGTAAAAAAAACGATATAAATATATCTGTTCAGTTTCTTGCACAAACTGATTGTTTCGTGTTTTAAGACCTCAATGTATCGTCACAAGCTGCAGGGTTTAATTTAGTTTTGTCTGTGTATGTTTTTTTTCTCTCAAAGCCGCGAGTCCCATTGACTGACATTAGATGACTCACAGACTGCAATGGTTTGAGTTAAAAATCTTCGTTTGTGTTCTACTGAAGAAACAAAGTCACCTACATATTGGATGCCCTGGGGGTAAGCAGATAAACATCAAATTTTCATTTTTGGGTGAACTATCCCTTTAATAATAAATAATTATAGTCTAAAATGTTTTGCATTTACATTAGAACAGATCTTTCTTCGGTATTATTTTGAAATCTGTTGCTTGATTTACCTGTAGTGTTTGTCTTTGATGATGGTGTAGACTAGAAGCAGGGCCAAAGAACCATCTAAAACCACTGTCAGAAGCTCCAGAGATACTATTGTCGGGTCTGAGTACAACCAGCGCTCATCTGCCTTGCCATATTCTTTCCCTGTTGAGTATTTTAATATTAATTAATATTAATTTAATATTTACTGCATTGCGCCCCTAAATTTTTTTAATGCGCTCCTAAATTTTTTGACTTAGGAGCACATGTGCTCCTTGGGGAAAAGGTAAGCGTCAAGCCCTGCAGTGGTTCTCAACCTTTTTGACCCCAAGGCCCCTCATTGTCCACAACAATATTTAAAGGCCCCCCAGTTGCTATAAAAATGTCATGATTCCAGAGGATCTAAGAGCTGAATGTTTTTCAAGGATCCCACTCTTTTTGGTGAATTAGCATGAATTTTCCAGTCATTTTGATTTTACTGGATAAGCGTTAAGTGTATTTTTAATCCATCTACTTAATTAATATACTTGCTATTAGCATAACAAGAAAAAAAAAAGAAGCATTTTAAAAATGCCTATGGTATTTGTAGATTTTAATTTGCATGAGTCTCTTGTCCAGGTTTAGAAAGCACACTTTTTAAAATTGGGCTTCCTTATATTTCCAGGACTGTAGAAACCCTGCTTATTCAAAGGAAAAAGTGACTGAAATGTTAAAATTAAGCCTTAATAGATTTAACTTATTTTGAATACCGTTTTGTCTTTAATTTAAATCATTACATCCTCTTGAGGTCATCTAGTGGGCCCCGGCCCCCTGGTTGAGAACTACCGATTTAAAGGAATGGATCACCCAAAAATCAAAATGTCATTTAATGTCTCAATATTTTACAAGACCATCAAGAACTATTGCCTAGTCTTGGATTATTTAACAAGCAAGTCATATAGACTAACTATGGTGATTTTTTGTTCTTTAAAAGCATGAAAGCCCATGGTCACTGTATGTATGACAGCAACTTTTGTGTTCTGCACACTGAAAATGGCATGCGGGTGAATAAATAATGCTAATTCATTTCTAGGCTGAACTACTCCTTATTACTGCTGTATTTTGATTATACAGAATACTCAATGTTCAGTGAATGACCTTTGAACTTTGTACATCATACCAACAAACACCACTAGATGTCATCCTACTCTATCAGTCTTTTTTTCTTTACTTTACATTTAACTGTGCGAGTTGTAATACGGTATACCTACATAGCTCTGCCAATAGACCGTCAGAAGTTGCCACATTTCCAACTAGAGACATGTAGACGAAGGGTCCCTCCTGCACGGTCAAGCAGCCAGAGGTGAGCAGACAGTTACGAACAGGTAAAAAGTGAACGTTCCTGTGTGCACCTTTGTACTTACCAGAGTAAAATGAACAATTGCGTCGTAAAACAACCACACAAGGACCCACCGATCAACAGCTGAACATTTATTACCGCATTTTTGGGCAAAAACATACCCGACAGCAAACTGAGCCACACACGCGAGTAGAGAATAAACCGTTACTTTAGTGAAAAGTGCAGGCTCTTCGCCTTCTGCCATTATATTTAGTGCACGTTTGCAGTAGTTCTTTACCTACCTCAATGGTTGAATGACATATCCAGGCCCCGCCCATCGTTCTAACGGTGGAGCTTTGCAGCCATAGGCTCGCGCGGAACTCTCTCCACTTCATCCGTCCACGTCACAGAGCAGAGTACGTTTTGGCGGCAATTTGTTTTAAAGGGGTAGTTCACCCAAAAATGAAAATTCTGTCATTAATTACTCACCCTCATGTCGTTCCAAACCCGTAAGACCTTCATTCATCTTCGGAACACAAATTAAGATATTTTTTATTAAATCAGACAGATCTCTGACCCTCCCATAGACAGCAACGCAACTGAAAAGTTCCCAGGCCCAGAAACGTAGTAAGGACATCAGTGGCTCGACTCCAATTTCGCAAAGCTATGAGAATACTTTTTGTGCATTAAGAAAACAAAAATAATTTATTCAACAATTCTTCTCATCGAGTCACCATCTTCTGCCACTTAGGAGAGTACCACAACGCATGCGCGTGCTTTCTCCTGAACGTAAACGACGCTGATTACATTCTGGGGAAAGCGCGCGCATGTGTCGTGGTACTCAAGCTCTCAAAAAATATCTTAATTTGTGTTCCGAAGATGAATGAAGGTCTTACGGTTGGAACGACATGAGGGTGAGTAATTAATGACAGGATTTTCATTTTTGGGTGAACTAAGCCTTTAAAGTACACTTTAAGATTTTCTGCCATCGTTTAATAGGGTAATTACATTCTACACCATAATATATATAGGCATCACAGAACTAACTGTCAAACGTACAAATATTCAAGGCACAGCATGAAAATATATCAACAGAAACATTTGCAATAAAACTTTTCAGTCATGACTTTGATTTGTAGGTCAATGCAGAATTCTTATTCCAGATATGGAATCCTATAGGAATTTCAGATGGTTAAAATGTTCAATTTTAAGATTAAAAATGACACATTTTGTTCTTCAATCTAAAATGCCTTTTAAAACAAGCTTTCTAAAAAGTCTGGAGAAAGTTGATCCCTCATGCATGTAAACACTCGTCCTTATGGTAATTATAGTCCTTATGTAGTACGTTGCACTGCACTTATTAGAAAGAGCGAGAAAGAGACTTCTGAATAGAAAAAGGTAAATTAAATGCCAGAACAGGGAGGAGAAGGAAAGGCAACAGGTAAAAGAGAAGAGACACTGAAGCATCAGAAGGTCAATCATAAGAGAGCAATAAAAAGGATGGCTAACAGCAAGTTTATTTTGGTTAGGTTCATTGATACATAAAGCACGTCCTGAGGGAGTGATGAGTGAAAGATGTGTTGCCATAGAAAGGTGGTTTTGGGGAGGGGAAGTGGAGAGGTTGAGAACTGTGGGTAGTTGTGATCCATATGAAAAGAATGAGGAAGACGATGGAAGTTAGAGGATCAATTACAAGTCAGCCAGCAGACTAGAGGAAAATTTAATAAGAATTATACTCTACTCCAGAAGCGATCTCATCGTAAAGTCCAGAGATAGGCAGACATAACACCCAAGGCCCTACCTGCTTGGCTCAATGCAACGTGGTAGGCATTATGAACCTTTTTTTAGTTGCTTTGAAATGAAAAACAAAAGGCACAATGAATTTCAACTCATTCTTTATCTTTAATATGCACAAGAGTTGAAAAAAAAATACTGATGAGCCACCTTAAAGAGAAATTCAGTTCTAAAATTTATAAAAACATACAAACAATCAGAGGCCAAAATGCGATCTGTCGCTTTTTAGATTAATTTTTTTTTTCTTTAGCAAGTAAAAATCTTGCAACAAGCAATAAGCTTGTATCCATTTCTGATACAAGACAAAACTTCTTTAAAGTGGCTCGTTTTCTAGTTGTCTAGATAAGTTCATGAATTTCAAACCTGTTTTTTCTTTTTGTTCAACAATAATGGCTAATTCAAAAATTATCAGGGCTGCCTTCAGCTTCCTTACTGTCTTTTTCAGCAGTTTGCGGCCCAAACATAACTACTTTAGTTCAAATGCATTTTTTCCCATACATCCCTTTACAAGTTAATGCATAGGGAAAAAAAGAAAAAAAAGAAAAAAAAAAACATCCAGTCACAACAGTAAGAAAGCCCATTTTCCAAATAATAGCCATCATTTGCCATTACAAAATGAAAGTTAAACCAAAATTGAACAAAAAAAAAAAAATTACCCCTATTGGCTGTAAATCAATCACAACGTTATTATTGTTCTGTAGCGTCCCAACAACGTCTAGTGGACCTAAGTGTGGTAGCTTCGCATTATATACCTAAACAAGAAATATACTTTTATTTTAGTTGGTACAATTAGGTTGTGTAGCAAGTGAAATAAGATTAAAAACCAACTAAAAAAAAAGAACCACAATGTCATGGATCTCATTTCCCCTTTGCTTGTATAGTCAAAATTAAGCGAACATCGCTCTCCACTAACATTAAGCAATAAAACGGGAAAACCAAAAGTGTGCGCATAAGACTGGAAAAACTGCAAAAGCGGAAGCTCCACTGATCAAAACAAAAAAAGAATTCACAATCCAATCACTGTTGCAAAGTTTCTTGTGGTTTTGACTACCAAGTGACGAAATGCACTGATTTAGTGAAAATATCCTCCAAACGGTTACAACTGGGCTTATCCCGATGAACTTATTACTATGCTTACAGACAGGAAGTAGAGAAGATGAATCCAGAAAATAAAAAGCGCTGCCAGAGCACCCTTGTTAAGCAGAAAGACCTGTAAAGGTGATCTCAAAGAACTTCCAAAGGCTGGGGCGGCCCTTTAAAAGTCCTGGCCAAATTGACAAATCACATAGGATCCTCCTTTGACATGTCCGACAGTCCCACTGTAAACCCAAAAAAAAAAAAAAAGATCGGCACAATGAATGTCCACTACACTATCGCTGCAGAACTTCGAAAATGAGGGTGCTTGACTGCCTTAAATGAAATTTTCTCCATTCAAGTTTGTGTGATCTTCTGACGTGATTTTTTTTTCTTCTTCATTATCTTCAGTGTTTTGTAAATATCCATAATTTCAGGATGAAGAAAAAGCAAAAATTGGTGGCGATAATTTAAGTTCTGTTTGCACACCACATATTTAGAGACACTCCATTTCCATATTTGAATAATATTCCATGGAATAACCCATTATAGGCTAGTTCACAGATTTCGGATGAACGAGGGAGGGGGTCCAAATGGCTTAACACAGTCGAGGCTGGACGTATCGAGTTGGGTGTCTGGCTGAGACTCCAAGATCATTACCAGAAATGCAACATTTCGAGGGAAGGAATTTCTTGGAAACAAAAGAAAATCCCTGCCTTTATATTTCAGGAATAACTCTTTCTTTCATCTTCCTTGGCTGATATGATGGCTGGTACAACAACAGAAGTTCCTATTATTGTTCATGCTCACCTATGTGTGTGAGTGAGTGAGAGAGCAAAATATATATCCTTTTTTTTTTGTTTGTTTTGTTTTGTTTTTTGGCAACTGCAGTATGAGTCTTGTTCTTTTTTTTTTCTTCCATGTCTTGAGGTTGTTGAGATCCATCCGTATTTTGAGTGGCGTTGAGACTCAGATCCTTCAGTGCTAGTTTCTTCTGTGAGTGAGTGTCGTTTCTGAGCATGGTGATTGGTTGGTTTTTCTGGTTAGTGAGTGGTTGGTAGATGATGTGTCAGTAGGTGGCAGGGGTTGAGGAGCAGCTGGGAAACCCACCATTCCTAAGCTCTGGTTGTCTAGAACTTGAACTCCTTGGTTTGTAGGTTGGAGGATGGATCAAAGTTAAATGTGCCTCCCTGGGTGGCCTCAGGAATCAGGCTGGGGTCCTCATCAATCTAGAAACAGAACAGACATTACTAACCAGATATCTACTCATAATTCAAATCTAGACAGAACCACCAACAAATGGGGCTTTCACACCACATAGTTTTAGGGACACTAGCCAGCATTGTGGTTCCTAGAGAACCAATTTCCCCCTTGGGCCATTTTCCTGGTTGCATTCGCACTGGCAGCAGGAACTCTGAAGCGGCCGATTTTCAGTGATTTTCTTTATTCACGCCATTTACAAACGTCAACAACCAGTAAAATGGAGAATGCCATGATCGGAGTTGTTTTTGTTGTGGGTTTCATGATAACGTCGATGGAATGTAAACGCACAATTTACGCTCGAAAGAGCACAAAAATCTGACTAAATCTCCTATAACAACTTGCAGTGTGACATATCATCGAGGCTGGTAGTTCCTATAGTGGTACTCTTTTAGACCCTACTCTGAAGTACAAGCTAATTTATTTCCCTCAAACCGAGTTCCTAGAACTAAAACAGTTCCTAGTTCCTGCGGTGGTTACTTCTGCCAGTACTTCTAGGAACTATGAAAAGGTTCCTCGTGTGCGAAAGCCCCAATAAAGCCCAAAAGCAACAACACATTCATGCATCAAGCACTATACAGAGAAACATGCCAAGAACCAAGAGATTGTGACTCACATCGTCTCCTGAAAAGTACTGATCGATGATTTCAAATGCAAGTTTATAGATGTCCTCATTTTCA
>JAFVLL020033020.1:0-21163 GCA_021397915.2 Tor tambroides
TCAGAATTGTACAACAAATTTCCACAATAAACAGGAAGTCTCTAAACAAAGAATAAATTGTACAACTCTACACTGAAGCATTATTGTTTTTATTTTAACCTTTTTTTTTTTTAATACTTCTTAATTTATAAATTCACTTTATTTAAAATCACTTAAAACTAATTTATGTCAACATTATCTCTCTAAACAAAGAGCAAGCTGAAATTTCTTTCCCACCTGTTCTCCAGGAACTGCAGGGCTTGTCTGACGAAGGCCATCTGCATGTCCACAGACACTCGGCACTTCAGCGTGTCCTTTGCTGGCACCAACAGAACGTCTGTCATCTGCTTCACCATGAGCCACACGTCTGAGACGTTCTGCAAACACATGCACAGACAACTTTACAGAATCACTATTAAAGCAATCACTCCCCTATATTTCTGAGACAGAAAGCACAGAGACACAGTGAAGCCAGGCCGAATGTGACATACCTTATCATCCAGGCTTTCGGCTACTGAGGCACAGAGATCTCCCAGGTTGGGTTGAAGATGCCCATTTACTATCTTCTCATTGAAGATATAGATCTAAATGAAAGAGGGAAAATGCAAATTGAGAATGAAGGTCAAAGACTGATTGCTACCTAAGGCCGAGCTCTCCATAGCTGAATCTGCTGTTATCTGGAGGTGAAGTGTAGGATGATGAAAAACAAAACAAACAGGATGAAAATGTTTAGAAGGTCTTCGAAAAAGAGCACAAAGATCAGGAAGATGACTCCACAGGCGATGTGGCGACACATGATTCGAAAAAAAGGACAAAGGCAATAAAAGAGAGATCTGACAAAAAAAAGAGAACAAAGGAGGAGAGAGTGAGAGACGGCCCTCCCCTTTATGGATAGATTGGGAGCTTACCCATCATGCTTCGTTCCAGCCAATCAATCTTTTCGATCAATCAAGCTAGGCTTGCAAAACACAATACATTTATTCTTGTGTCTAGTTAAGAGAAAAGCTAAGCTTAACTAACAGAAAAGGTACTCTGATTAACTATGAGCCATTCTTTTAACTAGGATTGGATGATTTATTAGCATCCAGTTTGATGTTGTCCAATTTCTATGTGATGATTCAAAAGTACTTTGTACTGGAAATTATAGCATTTTGATGACTGACTTCATGCATGCATGTATAATTGTGTACTAAAGCTTTAATTGTTTTTTTAATTATTACATTTATTTCATATTATTATTTATTAAAATTATCCATTAATAAACTATATTAAAGGTACATTTTTACTTTATTATACACACACACACAAATGAATGAATGTACAGAATGTTTTATAAAGATATTTATAGATATTTAAAATTTTTTTTTCTTTATGTGTGTGCTTATGGTGTATACGTATGGCTTTCTACAAACCTGTCGGCTGTAGGCAACTTCCACACTATCCAGTGCACTGCGTCCTGGAACTCCGACCTCACTCACGAAACTGGGCTGCAGGGCACATAGCAACAGTCGTTAGGGCACAAACAAGGACGTCTACACAACAAGACCATATTAATATTCTCTAAGTGTGTAGGTGTGCATATGTGCGCCTGTAAAAGCGTGGGTTTGACAAGTGCACAAGCTGCGTTTATCTCGGAGAGTTGTTTTAATCTAAATGCACCGACCAATGTAGCGTGAAGCTATTGTGAAGAACATAACTCACGCTTGAGAGCACACAGCTCAGTGTTTGAATACACAGAGAAAGAGAGACAGACAGAAAAACCTTAAATTGTATATGTGGACATGAATTTATCTCTTCTAAAGAAAAAATATCACATGTACTGAGAAAGATTTGACATAAAGCATATGGTGTTTAATTGAAATAATTTTCAACACACTTTTTCTCTCTCTCTCTCTCACACACACACACACAAACACACTCCACAGTAGCAAATTCCATGAACAGCCTGGCAAGAAAGCCACTGAGGCGTTGTAGTTTGTGTGACTATGTAGTGGGGAGGGGGCGACCCAGGCTGGTGGTACAAGGAAGAGTGAGCTCTTGGCATAGGAAGTGAACAGCAGGTCACACATGGAAAATTTAACTGCTGTTTAATAATTAAAGCAGCAGGACAGCAGTGAAAAATCTCCTAGAGCACACAAACATACGTGCATTTGTGTCCAAATTCTTCTTGAATCCTTTATAGGAAAATAAAAGGAAAGACAAAATCATATTCTAAGGTTTCGCCTTCTCAAAAAGACCGTCATTGTTTGCCGTAGACAGACTATTGTTCCACTTGAGGACATAAAAGTGAGACATGCGTTTTTTTCCGTATATATTATTTAGAAGAGGAGTGCTTGTCATCTTCAACGTTTGATGTTTTCTACATCCTTCCCTCTTACTCACCTCTCCGTTTTGTGACAGCAGAGATATGAGCAATGCGGCCAAAAGAGCCTTTATTTTATAAATAATACCCACTAAAAGCAGCCAATGTCATCCCATCTTACTGTCACATGACTGATTTTTTTTTACTTTTATATGATGTGAGCATATGAATATAACATAATAGATTTAAAGCTAAAAATATATAATAGAAATTTTTTAAAAAATATAAAAGTAAATGTATATGTATTAAAATGCTCACAGCATACAAGAGTATGTCATGTAATATGTATGAAATATAAAATTAAATCTAATATTTTATACACACATATAGCTTATATATACATATTTTATAGCTAAATAGCCTAAATCTCTGTATATACACAAACATAAAACTAAATCTACATATATATATACATATGTGTGTGTATATATAGATAGATGGATAATGTAGATTTAGTTAATAGCAATTTCTTTTTATTAATTCTTTTGGTGATGCTTGTAGTGCATAAATTACTTTAAGGCCCACTGGACGTTATCTTTACATAAGGATTTGTCTTTTGATTTTATTTTTTTTAATTACCAAAAAATAATCAGGTCTAAACGTCCTATTCTGAAAAGAACTACAAAAAAAGCTTTTGCCAGATAAGATTTCACTGACAAACAGATCCAGGACAAACGTAGCCACAGGCTGGGTGTATCAGCCAACAGATCTGAACAAGCTCCTTAGATGCTAAATGAGAACATTTGTACTTCACGGATACGCCACGTGTGAAGTGAGGTGAGTGTGTGCTATTACATATCTTACAAGGGAGTTATATCACATCTATCCTGCATGTGTATTGTGTTTCATGTGGCGTGTTGTTCCTCAGACCTCCACTTCCTGGCTGAAGTCCAGTGCATCCTCTCCAGCTCCCAGCAGGGTGTGCAAAACTCTCTGCTTCACCTGCTCCCACTGCACCAACATAGAGTCTCTGTGGTACTCCTCTGCCAGCAGAAATGTCTGCAAGAAAGACAGAACGAGTGAAAGAGAGGGGACAAGATACAAATCACACATAAAAAACGTGATAAATGAGAGTAAAACGAGTTGAAACTACAAAGCCTTCAGCAAATATATAGGTTACCCAACATGTGACGCATTAAAAATAGCTAGCGGAGTAAGAAGGGAGCAGCCTGGAACTGGGAAGCATGCTGTGCACAATAAGTGCTAACGGGCACCACTATCTTCACCCCTCCCCCAATCCCACCTCCAAGGGACAAGGAACAAGAGCTGGGCCTGGGGAGACTCAAACTGGGTCTGGCCCGCTAAAGCCTGGATGTGTGGAGGCCTCGCTAATGGAACTGTGCCGCTATCTGGGTCTGTCTTCACGCCTACCACCGATTTAGCCCATACCCTGATTGAATCTGAAGACCTTTCGTCTATTTTACTCTGTCCCGGCGGATCAACGTGTGATAATTGCAAGCGTTCTAATTAAAAAGGCTTCTGAACTCTGGAGGAAGAGATTTTGGAATCGAGCGTAATGATGGAGGGAGTGAGATATTATCAGTACGACGTGCTGAAGTTAATGTCAATCAGGTAAAATTTCAAGAGGAGAAAATGCTCAGGAGGGTTTTGTTTTTACATTTCCATTTAGTCATTTAGCAGATGCTTTTATCCAAAGCGACTTACAAAGGAGGAGAATTTAACAAAATCAAAAGGGGAAAAGAAAATCTTTAGGGGGGAAAACAATAGCATATGGCTTTATAAGCACTTCAGGATCTAACTGTACTCCAGATGATTTTGCTGGGTCAAAAAAGCCATAAATCATCCAGCAATTTGCATCATTCTCACTTGGGGTCTAAAATAAAGCTCAAAATGCCCAAATGCAAGTAAAAATTGGCTTTGGAGAGTAGAGTGAATAAATTACTCGCCAGTTGGACGGTAATTTTATTAGAAACTGCAGTTGCACATGGTTTATGTCAAATTTTAAGAACGATTGTTTGACACACGCTGATGTAAGTGACGTGCAAGATTCAAATAAAAATGGTTGGCTAAATTAAACTCTAGGATGTTAAGCCTAGTTTTCGCCCATCTCTTCATGTGGCGTCAGATATAAGTGGAATATTCCTCAAAACACCACAAAAATAAAAATATGAGGAAATAAATCATGATGAGCTGTCACTTTTTTCTGACAGGTACCATTATAAATGGAGACTGGCTTTTTGGCACACCTATGACAACTAAATAATTGCACTGTTATAATATATAGTTACAAATCTGTATAATACAAAATAGTCAGTTAATTAAAAAAAAAATTGATTTAAAGGAAAACAAGTTGATTTTGGGCCTGCCTGTGAGAGACATAAATTTTACTGCAGTGCTTGAGGACCCAAAACTTTAACTTTTCACTTGTCACATACAGGCCATCTGTGTTGTGAGGGTAACACCTCTTCTTTGGTGAGCAAATTATCCTCTGTCCATCTCTTTGCTGACATTCCTCCTCCTGAGAGGTTTGATGACTAGACTGAGAGGATAGATAGATGGGATATTGACCTGGCAGAGAGCAGCTCTCTGCTGAGAGATGGATAATAACAGGTGAAAGGGCCTGTTTTTACCTCACTGACAGTGGCTGAGGAGACAACAAGGGGAAAAGGGGATTTGACCTAAAACCGCAAGAGCTACAACCTCTGGCAACTATCGGAAGGAAACTGTTTTAAAGGAGCTGTCAGATGAATTGCGTAGATTTGAAATGTCTGGGCAATGCGGGATGTAGTTGCGCTGAAGTTTAACGTTGTTAAAAATCCCATTCCTTTTCTCTACACTAGACAAAAAGACACGGTTTGATCGACTGAGCAAATAAATGTTTGTAAAAGGATATAGAGAGGTAAAGGAAGATGCTCACCCTGCGGCGTGATTCCTCGATGGCTGACAGCAGTGCATTGTCTCTCTCGTTCTTCAGAAAGCCCTGGAACAAGAGACACGGCATGGAGGTTAAACGTACTGCAACCTACTTTCCCCTTTTCTGCATGCAGAGCACACGCCCTCTCTCCCTTTCTCTCTCCTTCCCTCCATACTTCCTCCAAGACGCAAACGCCACAGGCCAGAGATGGAGAATTGCCATCATTATCGAAATCGCTGCTAAATATGTGCTTAGAATCGACCCCGTGCGAGATCGCTCGCCCAAAATGGCCGCTCTCGACTGGTCAGAGCTGGATCAGCAAAGCTTTGGTTCACTACGTTTTCGAGTGTACTAAAAGTACTGCGCATTTAAGAAACCCCGCATTCATGCGAACACGTGAACCATGTTCCTACACAAAGAAGTCAATGGACGGGTATGGAAAATGTGGCTCAAACTGCTTGGTTTCCACCGATCTTTCACTCTCAGACTACTCTCTAGGACACTGAGAGTTAAAATCAGACTAAACCCTGACTAGAATTTTACCAACTGGAAATCATAAAGCACACAGATGCTTATATCTAATTATGGGCCATCATCATCTAAAACGTCATCTTTGTTCGATCACAGATGGAAAACGCACACATCAGTAGCCTCCAAGGATACACAAGCTACATTTTCTGACTGGATGCCGAGTGTGCAGCTCAAGTAACCTGTATGGATGCACTAGGAATGATCGTACTTGATGTACAGCTGGGTAACGAACACTCACACACACCCGCATTCGTTTTGATTAAACAGAGAACAGAAAGACCCAGCAGCTGATCCTGAGGACAGAGAAGTCACTGGAATGACGTGCAACACACACACACACACACACACACACATTGAGTGGGGGTTGGGATAGGGAGTGGTACTGATGGAAGGGGAAGCTGGTTCTGATGGGTTTGGAGGATCATCAGACCACTGAAAAGCCAATTTTCGAAGGATGGAGAGAAATGCCACCTCTGAACTGGAACCTGCAACCATTTGCTTTTATTATTACAACAAGGATGGAGTCAAAAAAGCATCAGGCACATTTTCCAGGTTTGATTTTTCTGAATACAGTCATGTCATGAAAATCACACCACATAATCCTAAAAGAATGAACACTGATTTGAGATGTTTCCTTTAATTCATCAATAAATTTGCTTGATTTTAGAAATTTAGGCACCGATCACCATTCACACCCATTTTTTTTAATCCAAGTTCTCAGGATCAAGTTGAAGCCTGTCCTCCCTTCCCCCCGATGACTCTTTTCCTCCCCCCTCTGAGTTTGCACAACCCCCATCACCCCATCCACACTCTGACTGACAGCTGTAAACGAGGATTGATTTATTCTGATTTGGGAACGCAACATCTAAATGACGCATCCGAACGAAAGAGCTGAGCTGATGGATACGGAGATGGAAAGTGGGTGGGTGGGGAGAAGTTTAAGGTGTGGGAGCAGCCAACATTTCATACTTAGCAGCGCTATTTCTTGCTCAGTCACCGTGCCTTCAACCGCTAGCTACAGAACAGCGCCCCCTTCAGGCATTCAGGCTCTGCATCAAGTACCCATGAGCCACTAGCTGACAAAAGGAACACATTTTACATGGATGCATTTGGGTCATGCCTTATCCGAGATCATGCTTACTATATACTGTGAAGCGTGTCATCACATATGGCATTTTTTGACATCATTAGTCACATCAAATAAAAAAAAAAAAACTTCAATAAGTGATCAGATGTGCAATTCATGCCAAACTACGTGTATGTCTTTTCTGATGCACATTTTAAATCATCTGACCACAGCAAAATAAATGCGTGACTAAAGGCTGCCAATAAAGCAGCTAGACAAAGTACAGATCACATAGGTTGAAAGGGGAGGTTACCGTATGCCATACAATTAAGCTCCGTGTATTTCTGGAAGATTCAAGGCGCAGCGAATATTGAGCGAGTTTGATTTGGATAAAAACGGTGCATCATGACAAGCAGAAGACATCATTACTATATGAAGCACATACATGTTCATTAAAGACACTGTAATGAATGCTACATATAGAATTCATACATGTTCATGGTGCACACACCTTCTTGTGGATGTATATACATTTTGAAATCAGGTATAATGCATTTTTAACAACACATAGCAGGAAATATGACATGGATTGACATCGAATGCTCACTGTATCGAATGCAAGCTGTATAAAAGACATGCATACATGCACTAACTGAACCCACAGCATTTGATTTAAACTCAAACACCCCTCTCTAGATCTATACATCCATCTCTTTTTCCTTTCTTTCACTTCTGAACAATGAGAAGGAGTGAAGGAACCCCACCCTAACCCCACCACTTCCTGTGTGACAGACAAGTCTTCATCCTCCTCCTCGCCATCTTCATCATCCCTTCGGAGAAAGTGACAGTCTCGTCTTTTGGGCTAAACGGACTGACCGAGGTGTACGTACTATAGAAAGCCTTTCGAATGCATGTGCGTGTAGGTGATACTCACTTATGCTCTGGTTTAACCTGCTGGGAAAGTGCTGCTGAGAGGTGAAAGTGTCTAGAAGCAGAGTCCCCGTCCCCTGCCCATGCCATCTCCATCTTCCTCGTCCTGCAGAAGCAGGCCAGTGCATTTTTAGGGAGTTTCTGACCTCCTTCACCAGAGGCCCACACTGTCTCTGCCACATGCACTCTTCTTTACCTCAAGGCGGCCCAGTGGTCTGAACCTAGATATGAGCCACGAGCAGGGTTACTGTGGACTGCTTTATTGTCGGAGGTGGAGCGTACCAAGTCGGCCCAGAGACACGGGGGGGGATCTGAGAAGTCATTATTCAACCTGATCCATGTGCTTGTTCACCATCAGTCGTCCACCCCTCCTCATCATCTCTTCTCCAGCATCCCTGCCAGCCTCCTCTTTCACTCTCACTCATTTCTTCCTTTTTTTAAACATCTCTGCATCCTTCCTTTTTCCTCTTCTGCTAGCGCAATGCAATTATGGTAATGGATTCCCCCCCCCCTCCACACACACTCTCCTGATGGCTTTCGACATCCTGTCCAGAAACTGGGCTAATAATCCTCTTAAGAGTCATGTTTAGTTAATGAGCAGAGTGCACTGACCAGAGATCATACTCCACATGTAGAGCTATTTACACTTATCCTGCACCTACCATTGTGTGTGCTTAGATAACACACTCTGGTGCGAAGGCATGGTGCGGGAAAGATGGAAGTAAGCAGAAGTGAGAGTTAAAGAAAAAGATGAGATGCATCGCCCGATTCTGCGCCATTTTGCTTGGGTAGTGAATCTCCTTCTTGCAGTCCATCATTTAAAGCATTCACCTTTTCATTTACATGATATAAGCTCCTAAGGCATTCCTGCCTTTGTTTGTCTTACTGTTGTGATGTTAAAATTAAAAATTTTATTTAGCTTTTATAAAGGAAACATGTGGGTTGCAGAAGGCTGCAAGCTTTCCCACACACGCAAACGCAGAAGGCGAGAGAAAGGCAGGAGACTACGCCTCATCATCAGCGTGCATTTCCTTTGTCTTCAGGCAGGCAGGCAGCTCGGCAGCCTTATGGAGCACGCACAATATACAATTTACACACACTCTGCCACCAGATCGCAGAGTCGATGCACATCTGGATGTCTCAGTGCAATTGTAATGGTGCAATTCTGAGCACGGCACCTGCAGCATCTTTGTTTTATTCAGCAGCGGGTTTAATGCGATTCTGAACATCTTTTCAATAGGTGATTTAGACGGCGGAGATACATAACGAGAATGAAGATGATAAATGGAAGAGCAGTTACACAAGTTCAACAAAAGGGAGATATTAAATCTCACAGCCCTTGGAGTCAATCAGAGTTGTTCTGAAAATGCTAAAGAGATTTTCAGCCACACACACACACACACACACACACACACACATTCAGACAGGAGGGAGGTGAGGAAAGTGCCAGGCAGTAAGTGCACTTCCAGTAAGAGCCGAGCCGCACTCTGGCAGGCCCACCACAAAAATATGTCTGACAAAAAAGACGATGGAGAGGAGGGGGAGGGATAGAGACAGTGAGAAAGAGAAGGAGAGAAGAGATAAGCACAGAAAAAGATGGGTGGGGGTAGACGGCTTCGAACCTTCAAGAAGCGAAAACCAAGTGGATCATTACACAACTTGTCAACTGCCAATTCTCTATCCGTATTGATAACGTTCAAACAAATGAAAATACATCTATCTTTTTATGGTAAGACATAATTGAGGACATCATCCAGTTGCTACCAACAAGACACATTCTGTTAAACATTGCCTGTACATTTCGATGGGTGTGGCTGTGTGATTGCCCAGAAATGTTAAACTTCTCTAAAATATTTTTTCATTTTGAAAACAGCAAAAAAAACGTGTAAAAAAAGAAGAAGACCACAACTGATGTGGTGGGCAACACTTTGACACAGTTCCCAGATTGAGTACCAACTTGTGGTCCTTTCTGATCCTGATTCTCTCCCACATTGCTTCCTGTCTGCTCTGTACTGTATTATCCAAATAATGCCAAAATGAAAAAAAAAAAAAAGATAATCTTTTTGTTTTTCTCATACAGGCTACAGAAATGTTCTTGTCTTTGACAGCACTGAAAACACAGATTTGGATAATCACCAGATGAGATTAATGTTTCCCATCCTTATATACCCCACAGCCCTTCAGTAAGACATAAAATGGCCCTTCAGTAAGACTCATAGTACTTCTTTATCGACACAAAACCACAAAAGTGCTCCTTTTAACTCATATTATTCTGGACATCATTTAGTATTATCATTAATATTGTTAAAATGGCATTTACTACAATGACTCACTTTAAAATTTAAAACAATCGATACTGTGCCTAAAAAACTCATTAAGTGGTTTCCTATCAAACTAAAGCATGCTGAGAAATAAAGAATATCATATTTTATAACTAAGAAAAGTACAGAGAACTGCTGCAAAAAACTGTCCAGAGTCTTTTTATTTAAGACAGATTAACTGATGAATATTTGACAGTTTCTTCCCCCCCCCCCAAATTTGTCATTCTTTTATTGAAGTAAAATTAATATCTTCCCCAATACTGTTTAAACTGTACCAAAAGTTGACCGCACATAACAAATGGCTTAAATGTAAATATAAAAATCACTTGCAGCATTTTTTGTTGATGAAAATAGTGCCATAGAAATCATTAAAGACCATGTTTGTCATGATCTTATGACATCTGATGATGGATGAGGCTACAGACCACAATAAATGGCATGACAAGAGCAGTTAAGCCAAAAGGCTTTAGTTTATAACATTCAAGTGATATAATACTTCCTGTGATTTTGTGTAAGTACATTTAGGTCACTACAGCATTAAAATGTATACACACGGAAATTATAAACATATTAACTACTTAGGCAGTAAAATCTAATTTGAGCATGGTACAATTGGCTCACAATGCTGTGAGGTGCAAACATGGACAAAAAGCCACAAGATGACTCCAGCTTTAATTTCAAGTGGTTTGTTGACTTCACTGCTGATTCCTGGCTCTAGTGAGTTCACTATAATTCACTAAACCCGTGGTATCATAATGCAGTCACCATAAACACCACCTTTCTGTCCCTCTCTGAACCCAAATGTTTTTTGGTGCTTTGTGTATCATAACAGTTGCAATAAGGCGTTAGCAATGCATGAATTCATATATCTGAATCTAAAAATTCTCTGGTATCAGCAGCATCCACAGGGGGGCACAGTAACCACTGTTATTGCTACTGTTTCACAAAGGCATGAACATCATTCAGTTCAAATGTCATTTTTCATTTTCATATCTGGTTCTTTTAATTTACGATGGCAGCTTTCAGCAAAAACACTAAACTCTTAAGCTGTAATGATCTTGACTGTGTAATTTAAAATAAAACACGTTTCACACGATTCACGTTTTTGCCACGTCACGTCTCTTGGCCTTCAGGCCTGTATTACTCTTACAGAAGCACTTAGAACTGAATTCAATAGTAACCCATTGCCACAGCAAAGTCACACCTTAGCGGACTTACATACTATAATCCAATTCACTGCATGCACTATATAATTTCTAAAAGCTGTGCACTCAGCCTGCCTTCACAAATGCCCAAATCAAAATCAAAACAACAGGAAATACAAATGTATGGTACACACAAGAAATGTTGCACTAAGAAGCAATGATAATATACAAAAACATGAATAGCAGAAAAACATGTTACATGTTGCCATTAAGATAAATGCATAGACAGGGATTGAGAGCCATTAGACCCACCCTGTGTCTTAAGCTCTTAAGCATAGTGTTAATTATAAATGGGCTGAATGTGGAGATTGTTTAAATGTTTATTTGGCTTCTACTGAGGCTGTAATGCAGGATGTCTCATCAAATTATTAAGACGACACTGCAGAGTACATCACTAACAGGGAAAAGCATTAATAAAAGCTAAAGGTTTGGGGTCGGTATTTATTTACTTATTTTCTTTAAAGAAATTAATACTTTAATTGTGCAAAGATGCGTTAATTAAACTACAGCAACACATTTATAATGTAAAAAGAAAATTCTATTTCCAATAAATGCTGTTCTTTTCAATTTTCTATTAATCGAATGATACTGAAAAAGTATCAAGGTTTCCAAAAAAACATTAAGGTGCACAACAGTAAGAAACGTTTTGAGCACCAAATCAGCAAACTAGAATGATTTCTGAAGGATCATGTAACACTGAATTCTGAAGTAATGACTAGAAATTCCACATCTTCCTTCACAGGAATAAATTACATTTTGAAGTATATTAAAAGAGAAAACAGTTATTTTAAACTGTAATAATATTAGCAGTATTTTTGACCAAATAAATGCAGCCTTGGTGAACATGAGACTTCTTTAAAAAAACACAAGTAAATATTACCAAACCCAAACCAAACGTTTGAATAGTAGTGTATGTTTCTGCAATGAAAATTGACTTGTATACCATTAGCATCAAATCTGTAAATGTAAATAAAAATGTTGCAAATGGAGGATTTACTTTTCAAAAATAGTATCTTTTACATGTACTTTGCAAATGATTTCCAATTGAACAGACTAAGGGCACAAATAAAGGGCACATATTATATTAATTTCAGACAGAAGTTTAAAAATACATTTCAAAGCACTTCATAAAAACAAAATTGCAGAGAATACAGAAAAGAAATGAGTCAACTTATTTAAAAAATATTTGATGGATTAGATGAGCACATTTGTATTAGAATGGTGGCATAATGCTCCATTTTACTCTCAGTATACATGTAAAGGGAGGACAATAATAAACAGCGACTCTCAAAATATAATAATAAAAGATGTAACTTGCTTTTCTATTTAAGAAACTCCATCACAACACAATATTCAAGTAAATGTGCTTTGCAAGGCATTTTCATGAAATGGCTTGTTTCTGTTTATTTCAGATTCAATCATTTACAGGGTGGATTTTTACCAGAGGAAGATCAGTTCAGAGTTATGCCAAACATTTAAAATTAAACCACAAGAATTCCAAATATACACTACCAGTCAAAAGTTTTTGAACTGTAAAATTTGTAATGTTTTTAAAGAATTCTCTTCTGCTCACCAAGCCTGACTTATTAGATCCAAAATACAGCAAAAGCAGTAATATTGTGAAGCAAATCAGAATATTAGAATGATTTCTGAAGGATTATGTGACTGGAGTAATGATGACAAAAATTCAGCTTTGAAATCACAGGAATAAACAACAATTTTAATGTTTTTGCTGTACTTTGGATCAAATAAATGCAGGCTTGGTGAGCAGAAGAAACTTCTTAAAACATTAAATCTTACGGTTCAAAAACTTTTGACTGGTAGTGTAGTACCATTCAAAGTTTTGGGGTCAGTAAGATTTTTCTATTATTATTATCCAGCAAGGATTACATTTATCAAAAGTGACATTTAAGACTTCACATTGTTACAAAAGCTTTCCATTTGAAATAAATGCTGGGTAAGAAAGGTTTCTATTCATCAAAGAAGAAAACTGAAAATAATAATAAATGTTACCCGAGCACCAAATTAGCATATTAGAATGATTTCTGAAAGATTATGTGACACTGAAGACTGGAGTAATGGCTGCTGAAAATTCAGCTTTGCCTTGACATGAATAAATTACATTTAATCAATAAATAAAATAGAAAAGTTATTTTATATTGTAGTATTTCACAATACTGTTCTAAATGTAATATGTTTAATAATATAGTGTTATATAATGTTTTACTGTATTTTTGATCAAACAAATAAAACCTTGGTAAGCATGAGATAATTATTTTAATACTATTTAAATACTTCAAAATCCTACCAACCCCAAACTTTTGAACTTACTGTACATACTTTTTAATGGTAGTGTCCATCCAGATAATTAGAGCCTTTTGATATCAACAGATACTACAGTTCAAATAATTACTGCAGTGGCTAAATATATGACATTAAACAGCTGCATCTCAATGCATGCAGTGGTGAGATATAAAGTATGAAAATTATGAAATTCAACTAGGAATAAAAACACCCACCCAAGTAAAACATGTACTAACCTGAATATCAGTGTCCTTGACTGGCTCAAGAGGCTCAAATGTAGTGGCAGCACTGAGACTCTCAAGACGCTGAGAGATATGGAAGATGTCAAGACCCCGAGAGCCCAAGAGGATGGAGCTGAAGTTTTAAAAAATGACAGTACATAAATAATATGCTGACCCAAATGACTTCAAATAAATTTAAGTGTCATGCCAATTTACATAGAGACGGCAAACTGAAAACTCACGCTTTTACGTCAGCTGTGTCTTGAGAGGTTCTGGTGAGAGTGCGGGAACGTAGTCGCTCTCCTGCCTGTTGGATCTCCTGTAGGTTTCGCTCGACATGGGGCAGCTCGGACACGGCCTCAGTCTCTGCTGCAAGCTGTTCTGCCTGCTGCAGGAGTTCCCCGAAGCCCTCAGTATCCATGTGCAGCTCCTGTTCCACCTGACAGCAACACAAGAGCATGTCTAGGTTACATGGTGATATGCACATAATTTGTAATGAGTATGGTAGTTACCATAGTAACTGTAACACAGCAAATTATCACTTACTACAGCTCTTTTCATTACAATAAAACTGAAAGAAACTCTGAAAGCTTATTACATAGATAAAACTAGTTTGAAGGACATTCCATATTAAATTATTATTGTACAGTAGTAACTGTGATTTTCAATGACATTACATATCAGTGTTAACTTTAGGATGTCAGACATGATTAACTACAACTAATAAAGTCAAATAAACTATCATTACGTACTCATTTATTTTTAGCACTCTATTTTTATTAAATGCAACATATAAAAACACATAATTAATACTACATTGAATGAACGACAGCTTGTGAAAAAACAGCAGTGACTTGAAACTACTGTCACTTGCTAGCAAGCTAACTTGACATGAGATGCTGTCGGCAAACGCGTCCCAGACAAACACCTGTCAAATGAGACTTCAATTAACTAGCTATTAACTAGGTAATTCATTAACGCATATGTAACAACCCACCTTCCAGAATGTGAATCCTTAGAGAGGCTATAATAGGGTAATTTCCACTTTAGCCGCTATGCTAAACACAACCCCCTCGTGAACTCCCGGGTTCCATTGAGCGCGCGCTGATTGGTTCAAACTGGTTTTTCCCAGAAGCACGCGCGACTCGACAGAACTTTATTCAGATGTTTCTGTTTACAATAATTTATATAAGTGAGATCAGGTCAGATACCATTTCTGTAAGATTGCTTGGAAAACCATTTGACTAAACCCTGACGGTGATACAATATACTTGATCTATGATGGTGAAATTTGATATATTACTTACACCGTGAGGATATATCACGCAGCCTGTCCAAGTTGGCATCTGCTTCATTTAACAAACAAATCAATTGTACCAAAATACGGACGTCATCAGCAAACATATCCCGAGTTTTTTCCCCCTCTGGTCTAAAGTATTTAATTGGCTAGAATTTTTTCTAAGTCCAAGCTCCATAAATTGTTGAGAGTCGTTGAAATTCATTGGTCACACACCCAGGCATTGAAAGAGTTTATTCTCTTTTAATAGGCCTTTAGCGGTTGATAAAATCCATTCTGTCATTTTAACCATAATTATATGGTCATCATTATTCTTTGCATTTTTTCCCCCAGCTATCTGCAAGCCATCAATTGAACACCGTTTTATTTTTTCCCATCTATCACAGTGGTGGTATTTTTCATATTAAAACAACTGGTCATTATGAAATCAGAAACACCAAGAATTCAAGATGGCCCTCACTGCAGAACACAAGATCCAGGGGGTGAGGCTGGATCCAGATCCAACTCCTTCCACCTAAATCTACCCATCTCCACCCCCTAGATGTGGACCCAACCCTGGCCCCTGGATCTTTGTTCTGAAGTGAGGGGCTACTGAAAGATTCACTAAAAACAAGGAGTCACTTTAACCATTATGCCAAGCAGAGTTGGAACCAGCTTCCAGTAGAGAGCAGACACCAATCATCACATTTACATCCAGACTAAAAACCATTCACCTAGCTCTGCATTTATTGAATGAGTACAATGTTGCATCCTACTTATGGCACTTTATCTTATGCATTCAGCTCAGATTTTAACTCATTTATATCTTTTATGCAGCCTTGACTTTAAACTTTTCCTTATGTGAAAAACTTTGTGTAGTAAATGTTCTTTATAAAAAAAAATAAAAAAAAAATTTGCATTAAGATAGCACTTTCCAACCACTGGGCAAGAGCCAACCCTCTGCTCAAGTTCAAAACACATGTAGGAGTGCACAAAAATAAGAAAACTGAGAAATAAAGCCACACACCCCAATAACTGCTGAGATTTATATATTGTAGACAAAATACATTGCAGAAAAGTTTACAGTTGTCCATTTATAGAGAACAGACATCTTGTGATAGTTTTATTTATAGCAGCACAAATCAGTGCATTGTTTTCCCTCTTTAGCCTTTGTTAAACGATTTTGTAACATTAAACAGTCAAAAGATTGAGAACAACTGGAAGCCATTTATTAAGACGCGCAGCTCAGACGAAGAAGTTCACATTGTTGTAACAAGTCACGTTGACCTCGTCACTGACAGCAGCTGGAGCCGCAGGAATTGCCCTTACACACGCAGCCAGCGGCGCACTTGCTGCAACCAGATGGGCAGCAGGGACAGCAGCCTGTGTGAGAGAACAGTTTAGCCACCTGATTTTATTAAAAAAAAAAAAAAAAAAAAAAAAAAAAAAAAAAAACCACACACCACCAACACACCCCACACACACACCCACTTAATATTGGGCTGTAAGAGTTTACGTACTCTTCTTGCAGGTTGTACACTGGCAATTGGTGCACTTGCAGGTGGCACCACAGTTGCAAGTTCCAGCTGCACAGAGACAGGAGAGAGAGGGGGAAAAAAAACCCACACAGCAACAATTAATTCAAGTTGCATGTTGATACTGATTGCGAGTCTATAGGTAACTGGATTTCCAAGTACAAAAAGTAAATTCAGCATCATTGTGAAATCAACATCTAAAACACTTACTCTTGGCGCAGTCGCAAGGATCCATTTTTCCTCAAGAGAATCCAAAGAGTCCGAATGTCCCTTAGAAGTCTCGCTTCACTCGGTCTGTGAATGAGTTGATGTGGAAGGTACCAGGGGGACTGATCGTGCGCTGGTTTTATACAGCTCTGACTGCACACAGACCGAGCGCAAAAGCCCGCCCGCTCCAGCCTGCACACGGTTACTCATTAACGAAACTGGGTGCAAACTATCAAACAATCAGGAATCACCATTCCCAGCCTATCACATCAATGTGGTATTTATACAATTATAACTACCATTTCCACTTCACTGGCTGAATATTGATTGCGAGGTGTTTATGTGCTTAGAGAATTCGATGCTTTTGGATGTTATTTTCTTTTTTAGGAGGTGAAATATATTCTTCTTTTTAATAACAAGTAAGAAACTATTTTGTTAGAATCAAAGATAACTATAAAAGAACATACTTTGTCATACTTGCTCAGTTTTTGAGCTTCTTAAGTGGTTTTAGATTGCTGTAAGAAGGCAAAGGGATAGGCTACTACCCTATTAAATATTAAAATAAACACGTATTTGAGCATAAATAAAATAAGTTATCATTTAAGCAGATACAGGCCCATCGAGGGCATCTTTAGAAGCTGTTCGCGGAGAGGCAAATTTTGAATTTATTAAAGCTTTATTCTCTCCCGTGTATTTGTTTGTCAACAGTTTGTCACTTTGCACACGGCACTAAAGTGAAACTAACTAATGTGACGTGTCTGTGTGAAACTGCACGTGCTCCCTCTGTCTGCACTCGGCGAAGATGTTGGCAACACGACAGTAAACAGAAGAATTGATTTGCACTCGTTTACTCACTCGCTGTTGACCGGGGGTATTTTTCCATTACCCAACACTTCATTATAACTGAAAAGTAACGAGTGCAGAGTGTCTTTGGATTTTGGTGGTGAAGATAAATCATTCAAGCATTAAAATACCAAACAAACGCGCATTCAGAACACAATAGCCTAACTATGCTCACTCAACAAGTGGACGTTTTACATTCTGTGAAATACCTTATTAATAAATAATCTGTCATTTTAATGATTTGTTATATCCAGTGTTGAGCACGTTATTAAAATGTAGTTAGCTAAACAAAACGACCACTGTACCAAAAAGGAATGTAAATGTACGGAATGTAAATTTAAAAAGGAATGTATAATTTCAATAAATTATTAAATACCCACTACAAAAATGAATAATTCACGAACCAGACATTGATAGAACAAACTGCCGCCAAAAATACACTGCTTGATTGTTGAGATAGCGCCAGAAAAGTGTAAGGTAGCCTATATATTGTAAATCAAGTTAATTTACCTCAGTATTGGTGTAATTAAAGTACTAACTATTTTATAATATGCCATTTATTCAACCTCATGTCGTTACAAACTTGCATGACTTTATTTTGTAGAAACAAAAAGAAGATGTTTAGAATTTTGATAACCAGTTACCATTGACCTCCAATGCATGCAATAATAATAATAAAAACCTTAGATAATTTTCAAAATATCTTCCTTTACCTTCCACAAAAGGAAAAAAGTAATGCAGGTTTGGATTTACATGTGTGAGTAAATGATAACAGAGTTTTCATTTTTAGGTGAACTAAAGATCAAAAACAGGAAAGTGACTTCGAATGGACTTTTATTTACATTCGACAAACTATTTCACATTTCCACCATTCCATTGAGAAGGTTACAGATTAAAAGTTACCCTATTTAAAATGTAATAAATAATGTAACTATTTCAATTACTTTATTAAAATAATGTAACTGATTACATTTTGATTACTTTTCAGTTCTAACGAATGTTTTCAGCTGTTCACTATTTTGATACATTTAAACCAGGCAAGGTTAAACTTCAACACTGATTACAGTCAGACTTTCAAAATCTGTCATCACTTGAATTAAGATTATAACCACAAAATCAGACTTTAACACCTCTTTTTACTTTGAGATTGTTCTGAGGTTAAATACAGATTTAAAATCATAACAAATATAATAGTTTAATAGCTATGATACTGTTTTTGAAATCAAGTCTGTGCATAGCTATGTCAGGAAACACTGGCATCTAACAATGTTTTGGGGGAAAAAAACAGTTAATCTTAAAAAATAATGCATATACATAAACCCAAATAGGGAATAAAGCAGTTATCAAATAAACATGTGTCCTATTCTGTGTCCTAAACTCCTGAAACATTGGTGTCTCATGTTTTAGAGCAGTCGATGCAATTTGGGAAAGCAATCATAAATCTGTATGTGTGTGAAAAAATTCAGATAACCCCTTTTGTAATCGTTAACATTTTCATAAGTAACTGTAATTTAATTACACATTTAATAGATTACAGTTACATTTATTTTGTAATTAAATTACGTAATTCCGTTACATGTAACAAGTTACTCCCCAACACTGCCAGTCAATGTCTGTGAATGTTTTAAAAAAAATCCAGGTCAAGTCTTTTCTCATTTGTTGAACAAATTGCTCTAGAGTACAGATGCTTCAGATATGATTTACAAATATGATTCGAGTAGTTCATTCTTCATCCCAAACTGTCAGCTTTTATTATGGCCGTTCTGTTAAGTTCTCAAATCAGGACCCCTGCGCGTGCTCACTGCACATCCTGAAAACAATCCTCTCCAAGTTATGGGCATCAGTCTGTCCTGCTAGATAACAGCCTGAATACACCACCTGGCAGGGCGAACAAGCTAACGGCTGCGGTAAGACAATTTTCCATTTAATATACCTCATAAGGCTATTAAAGTGAATGCAATATCAATACGCACATATTCTCCAGCGCTATATAAAGTGGTTCTGCACGAATTCTGTATAGCTACGCAGAGTTAGCACCCATAGCCAGCGCATAGAGAATACATTGAGTTGCATGTACCATGAATCTGGCTAACACATTGATAGCATCTGAATTCTTCGTTTTAAATCCAAACGGCGTGGCATAATTAATGTTAAAGTAGAAAAACAAAGTAAAATTTATGTATTTTTTTTAAACCTGGTGAGCAGACGAGTAAACTAAAAGGATTAGCAAGAGTAGCATGCTAGCAAAAGTGGCTTCATAATGCCGTGACAAGCTGCCCACTGTTGCTAGGCAACGGGAGCCCCATAGGGTGAGAAGCACAGTAAGCTGTTTATTCTATTACCCAAAGAAGGGGTAGTTAGATGGGCTACAGAAAGCACTACTGAAGCCTGAATACAGTCTGCTGGTTGGATGTCTCATCCTGCTTTACACAGATAGGCTTTTTAATTCATTTTTATGCATTCTAATTATGTAAATGATTATTTATTAATTTGACAGTGTTGAACAGCAGATGCTCTAATTTATGCTTATTGCTAATAGCTAATTTGAAGCACTTGTCCCTGGTTAGGCTTTTAGTGTGGACTCATGAAATACAACAATTAGCAGCCAATCAAAATTTCAACTTAGTAATATATGTGGGAGAAAAAATCAACAAATGACCAGTTATGTAATAAAATAATTAATGATCGCATGAATAATTCTGTTTAAGCCAGTTTTAATAGCTGTATTGAATTGTTTCAGTTCTGTTTGTCATTTGAATTCTATTGGTAAATAATTTCAGGACTGTACTCACAAAGTACATTTCAAATAGCCTAACCACAGGGGCAAACAATTTACCCAGAAAAAGTTTGTCGGTTTGAGTTCATTTGCAAAAACCGATAAATGCCACTTTTTTAAAAAAATGAGCTGGTTGCCGCGCATTATTCTCCACATATACTGTGATCTGAACCCTAAACACGTTTTGTCAAAAAAGCCGGTTTTGTTCACTTTCAAACCATCGCGAGTTTTACTGCAGAAGCCGACAAGCGCCCTTGTTTTTGAACAGAAGCCGATAAGTCCATTTTAGCGAATCAGTGCGCTGTATTCAGGTCAGGTGCCAAGGCTACATTCACTTTGAAAAGACATGCTAGCTGAGGAGTTTCGTCAAAGCTGACTAAAATTGATCGAGGATGGATAATTTCGACAAACTTGATGAACCTGTGATATCTTCTTCAGGCGTAAAAGGAAAATAAAGCTGAAACGTTTTCATGGAACCTTGAAAAAACAGCGCATTACAAAGGTGAGGGAAAAGCTCTGTGTATTGCGTGTAATCACATCCATAAATCTATGATCACAACAACAACAAAGTTTGTCAGGCATCTACATTGTCATCTGAGGAGATTACAAAGATTAAACAAGTGTTTTTTAACTCTAAAACATGAAATGTGGACTTGTCTGCTTTTGCCAAAAAAACGACTGTTGGAGTTATCTGCTTTTGCTATAAAACAAACTTTTAATATGTAAAAAAAA